>CM045734.1:9701063-9776063 GCA_024760905.1 Plotosus lineatus | reverse complement strand
AAGGTTATATTTGATACTGTATTTAATATTTGATGAGTGAATTTGATTAAAATTTAGCAATTTGAAATAATTTTGCTTGAATTTAATTTATTTGAAATTAATGTTGATATTATTTGAGATATTTTATATTATTTTACAATGTTATGTTTATAACAATTGATTTAGGGGTGTTTTATGAGATACGGTAATGGTATGGAAGGATGTAGAGTACAGTATGAGCGTCACACGTCATATGTCACTGTAACAACTTGCGTTCATTTTTAACTTGCGTTCAGCTGTCCGGAACCAATTAAAAATGTAAGTTGGAGAGCGTCTGTAATATCAAATCTATCAAATAATATCAACATTAATTTCAAATAAATTAAATTCAAGCAAAATAATTTCAAATAGATAAATTTTAAACAAATTCACTAATCAAATATCAAATACTGAACAGTATCAAATATAACCTTTAACATTTTCTGTTATGCAATCTTTCTGCTTGTAAATGCTTCAGATGGTCGACGAAGCCATTTGGAAGAAACATGCAACATTCACATGTTTTTTACCAGCATCGATTTTCTTGATAATAGCCATCTTCATTTCTAACGAGATGGCTTGCTGCTTTTTCTGATTACCACGATCACTAGTCGGCTTACGCTTCTGACCAACTATATTTGCTTAGGGTTCCAAAAGTCCGCAAAACAGTGTAAACACAAAGATCACAGAAAGGACGTCTTAACACAAGTGTAACACACTGTGAACTGGGAAGAAGGAGGGGCACGTTCAGTCTATCGTTTGTAAACAATGGACACAGCGTCATTATGTCATGGAGTCATTATGTCAGCGTACTACGTAGGTACGTATCGTATTACAGAGAGCACGCTGAACTCAAAATTTGACTTTTTTTTAAATCGAAAAAAATACATAAAACGAATGAACATAAGTCAGGGAGCATCTGTTTTGCCAAGTTTCCTCTGAGATGCTGCACACAAAGAATAATGAGCATTAGTAATGCATGCAGTATTCATGTGTTGTGTGTTGATATGTGCAGATCGGCCATTCGTTCATGTGTCTGTATTTGGCTCTCAGTAAAAACCTTTGGCTATCCTGCTACAGGGTAATAGGGGTGTGGCTGTTTTGCATGTTTGTTTTGCATATTCTCCCTCAGTTTGCATGTTCTTCCCTGTGCTTGTGTGTATTCTGATTTTCTACCACAGTTCAGAAACATGCACAGTAGGTTAATTGACTGTTGGAAATTGCCCCTTGAGTATAAATGGTTGTGTGAGTGTTTGCCCCGCGATGGACTGGGGATCTGTCCAGGGTGTAAGCCGCCCTCTCCTAGAGCTGGCTGAGATGGGGCGACAGCCTCCCTGAGACCTTAAATATGATTAAGCGTCTTTGAAAATAAATTAATTATCGTAGAAGGAGACTATTGAGCGTTTGGATTTCAGTGGTGGCCGGTAAATACACTTATTAAAATGTGCAGTGGGGATTTGCTTTAAACTTTATAACTATTTAACTTGTATTAATATATTATAACTCAAATATTTCCATGAAACAGTGAGTCTGGATGAGGCACTCAGAATACTTTCCCCTGATAACAGTGGAATGTTAAATGTGAAGTGATACATGTTTACATATCAGTCACTATGGAATATCATGTTTACAATATAATAATAATAATAATAATAATAATAATAATAATAAGCTCTGGATTTGGACACACAAACACACACACAACACACACACCGAGAGAGAGAGAGAGAGAGAGAGAGAGAGAGAGAGAGAGAGCCGGACTGTTCCCTCTCACCTGGATAACAGGTAAACACAATGGGTGAGAAGCCTTTTCTGTTTTAAAATCTCAGCCTTACCTACAGATATGAGAAATGAAGAAAGTAAGATGTAAATAATCATGTTCAGATCCAGTTATTTCTGAAACTATTGTTCTATAATTCGCTGCTCGCAGTCCAAGCTGATGGTGTTCAGATCTTCATTCAGTGTCTGTTTTAGAGTCAGCAGATGATTTTAGAGGCGGAACACAGTATTCAAAAGCAGCTGTAACCAGTTTATTGGAGTTTCGTTTTCATTTCTGAATATGATGTCACCTTCAAGAACAGATTGAATTCAGTGCAGGATGAATTTCACAATATAAATGTTGACTGTTCCAGATGATTCTTTATTTGTAAACCGCAGCAGCCGCCATTATATTTTTATATGAAAATCTCTAATATGCAACACACAGCTTTCTTTTTTCACATCCTGGACTAACATTTTTATTGAACATTTTATTTTGTGCTGCAAAACTAATATTTGGAAATCTGAAGAGTGTTTACACAAACTTATGAATATACAAATAAAAAAATAAAAATCTTTCGAAAGGTTTACACTAAAAAAGGTGCCTGTAATTTTGCACAGCACTGTACACACACACACACACACACACACACACACACACACACACACACACACAACTGTTAACACAATTCATAAGGAGAAGAAAGCTCTTAATGGGCAGTGATGGCTTAGTGATTAAGGTGATGAGTTACTAATCCGAAGGTCAGTGCTGTTCACAACTGTTGGGCCCTAGAGCAAGGCCCTTAACCCTCAGTTGCATAAAAAAAGATAACTGTAACTCACTCTGGATAAGAGCATCTGCCAAATGCTGGAAATGTAAATAAACTTAGAAACTCACAGGAAATGCTGACCATTTCAGAACCGTGGATCCAGACATCACGTATCAGATTATTATCCATAATTTATCATAAAGTCCAGGATATTTACACACGACTATAATAATATCCTCATCCATGTTGATGTGAGCAGGGCATTTAAACTAATTTTTATATTATTACTCTGTATGATTACTCTGTATTATTACTCTTTGTGTGGAAGCATATGTCAATCAACAGTATCTTTATGCACTGATTGGTAATCTCTCGACTTGTGTTGTGTGAAAGTTCAACTCAGTTGATCACCGCACACACTCATGTTTAGTTGTGCGAAATCATTGACTTGCACGCTTGTTGCTTCCTGTGTGAATGCAATTTGTCCTGAAATGTACAATTCAGGAGAGATTTAATTCAAAAGAAAATAGTTTGTTATTACATTCAAGCTTCACACACCCATCTGTATTTATATAAACATTCACCTGTTCATGATTTAATCGTGACAGCATGGTGGCGTAGTGGTGAGCACGTCCACCTCACAGCAAAAAGGTCCTGGGTTCGAATCCTGGGTTGGTGGGGGAGCTTTTCCTCCCCATGCTAGCAGGGGTTTCTTCTGGGCCATCCTGTTTCTGTCCATTTGGAGCTGCTTTTGAAAAAATATGCACATTAGGCTAATTGGCTGCACCAAATGATCCCGAAGTAATAATGTGGGTGTGAATGGTTGTGAGTGTCTGCCCTGCAATCGTCTTAGTGATCTGTTTAGGGTGTACTCCGCCTTGGCTTTGTGTTGGCTGAGATTGGCATCAACCTCCCCATGACACCAATAGGATAAGCAAATAGGAGAGAGAGAGAGAGAGAGAAAGAATGTGTGCTTGTGACAGTGAGAAAGAGAGGGAGAAAGAGAGAGAGAGAACGTGTGTGAGAAAGAGAAAGAGTGAGAGAGACGGGGGGAGAGAGAGAGAGAGAAATGTAAGGTACTTTATTTTAACACACACACACAAAAACCAACACTAGTTCTTAAAGCATAAACAGAAAGGGTACATTAAATTAATTAATGTCGAAAATAAACCCTTTACACATGAAAATAAATAAATGGAAAAAATAAAAGTAAAATAAATAAATAAATAAAACAACAAAAACACCCCAACAGATTTAACCCCCTCGATCTCAACAGAAAAAGTATTTCCATAATCAGAGTCAGTTCCTTTAACCCAACATTGTTGAGAACAGCAGTTTCTCCTCCTTCACAGAATACAAACCATCATTTACACACCACACTTTCTCAAAGGACTCCAAATCTTTCATCAAGCTATAATAATTGAAATCAATCATCAACCTGCTCTTTATCATTTTGATTAAAATTGTTTGAATATCAAAGTCCAGTGAACCAATGCAGCCATGAGGTGGGGGGGGGGGGGGGGCACTAACCAGTGTCTCTACCCCTCATGCCGGTCCCAAGCCCGGAGAAATGCAGAGGGTTGTGTCAGGAAGGGCATCCGACGTAAAACCAATGCCAATTATTTATGATGCAAATCAAATGTATTACCTCCATACCGGATCGGTCGAGGCCCGGGTTAACAACGACCGCCATCAGTGCTGTCAGTCAACAGGGTGCTGATGGAAATTGGACTACTGTTGGTCGAAGACGTCGAAGAAGGAGAGGTGGGAGGCGTGTCCGTAGGCAGAGAGAGAAGAGGAAAGGCATGAGTCTAGGACTGAGAGTGGGGACTTTGAATAATGGAACTATGCACAGAAAAGGTAGCGAGCTGGTTGACATGATGCAGAGGAGGAAGGTGGACATACTGTGTGTTCAGGAGACCAGGTGGAAAGGTAGCAAAGCTAAAAGCTTAGGAGCAGGGTTTTCAACATCTGTCCTTCTGCGTTCCTGTCCTGGATACCAAACCTGCCCATCACTTCCTCGTCCCCTCTGTTGCCTGCACCAACATGTCCATTGAAGTCTGCACCAATGACCACTCTTTCACCTCTGGTGGTCATTGGTGCAGACTTCAATGGACATGTTGGTGCAGGCAACAGAGGGGACGAGGAAGTGATGGGCAGGTTTGGTATCCAGGACAGGAACGCAGAAGGACAGATGTTGATAGATTTTGCAAAAAGGATGGAAATGGCTGTGGTGAATACTTTCTTTGAGAAGAAACAGGAGCATAGGGTGACTTATAAAAGCGGAGGTAGGAGCACACAGGTAGACTACATCTTGTGTAGGCGATGTAATTTGAAGGAAGTCAGTGACTGCAAAGTAGTAGTGGGTGAGAGTGTTGCCAAACAGCATAGGATGGTGGTGTGCAGGATGACTCTGATGGCGAGAAAGGTGAAAAAGGGAAAAGCAGAGCAGAAGACAAAGTGGTGGAAGCTGAAAAAGGAAGAGTGTCGTGTTGTCTTCAAGGAGGAGTTGAAACAGGCTTTGGGTGGACAGGAAGTGCTTCCAAATGACTGGACAACCACAGCAAATGTGATCAGGGACACAGGAAGGAGAGTACTTGGTGTGTCCTCTGGAAGGAAAGTAGATAAGGAGACCTGGTGGTGGAATGAGGAAGTGCAAGAGTGTGTACAAAGGAAGAGGTTAGCCAAGAAGAAGTGGGACATTGAGAGGACCGAAGAGAGTAAACAGGAGTACAGGGAGACACAGTGTAAGGCGAAAGTAGCAGTGGCTAAGGCCAAACAGAGGGCGTATGATGACTTGTATGATAGGTTGGATAGTAAAGAGGGAGAAAATGATCTAGACAGGTTGGCACAGCAGAGAAATAAAGATGGGAAGGAGGTGCAGCAAGTTAGATTGATAAAGGACAGAGAGGGAACTGTATTGACTAATGACAGAAGTGTGCTGGGAAGATGAAAAGAGTACTTTGAAGAGCTGATGAATGAGGAAAATGAGAGAGAAAAAAGAGTAGAAGAGGTAACCATTGAGGAGCAGGATGTAGCAAAGATCAGTAAGGGTGAAGTGAGAAGGGCATTGAAGAGGATGAAGAATGGAAAGGCAGTTGGTCCTGATGATATACCTGTGGAGGTATGGAAGTGTCTAGGAGAGGTAGCAGTAGATTTTCTGACAAGAACATTCAACAAGGTACTAGAGAGTGAGCAGATGCCGGAGGAGTGGAGGAGAAGTGTGCTGGTGCCCATTTTTAAGAACAAGGGAGACGTGCACAGTTGTAGCAACTACAGAGGGATAAAGTTGATGAGCCATACGATGAAGTTATGGGAAAGAATAGTGGAAGCTAGACTAAGGGCAGAGGTCAGCATTTGTGAACAACAGTTTGGTTTCATGCCAAGAAAGAGCACCACAGATGCAATGTTTGCCTTGAGGATGTTAATAGAGAAGTACAGAGAAGGTCAGAGGGAGCTACATTGTGCTTTTGTGGATCTGGAGAAAGCATATGACAGGGTGCCGAGAGAAGAACTGTGGTATTGCATGAGGAAGTCTGGAGTGGCAGAGAAGTATGTTAGAGTGGTGCAGGACATGTATGAGAGATGTAAGACAGTGGTGAGGTGTGCTGTCGGTGTGACCGACGAATTCAAGGTGGAGGTGGGACTGCATCAAGGGTCAGCTCTGAGCCCCTTCTTGTTTGCTATGGTGATGGACAGGCTGACAGACGAGGTGAGACAAGAATCTCCATGGACTATGATGTTTGCAGATGACATCGTGATCTGTAGTGAGAGCAGAGAACAAGTGCAGGAAAATCTAGAGAGGTGGAGGTATGCCCTGGAAAGGAGAGGAATGAAGGTTAGCCTCAGAAAATCCAGAATACATGTGTGTGAATGAGAAGAACCCAGGAGGAACGGTGATGTTACAGGGAGCAGAGATACTTGAAGGTGGAGGATTTTAAGTACTTAGGCTCAACAATCCAGAGCAATGGAGAGTGTGGAAAGAGGTGAAGAAGCGTGTGCAGGCAGGCTGGAATGGTTGGAGAAAAGTATCCGGTGTGATGTGCGATAGGAGAGTGTCAGCAAGAATGAAGGGAAAAGTGTACAAGATGGTGGTGAGGCCAGCGATGTTGTATGGCTTAGAAACAGTGGCGCTGAGGAAAAGGCAGGAGGCAGAGCTGGAGGTAGCGGTGATGAAAATGTTGAGGTTCTCCCTGGGAGTAACGAGGATGGATAGGATCAGAAATGAGTATATCAGAGGGACAGCCCACGTAAGATGTTTTGGAGACAAAGTCAGAGAGGCTAGATTGAGATGGTTTGGACATGTACAGAGGAGGGATAGTGAGTACATTGGCAGTAGGATGCTGAGGTTGGAACTACCAGGCAGGAGGCCTCGAGGAAGACCGAAGAAGAGATTTATGGATGTGGTGAAGGAAGACATGAAGGTCGTTGGAGTCAGAAAAGACGATGCGGAGTCCAGGGTGAGGTGGAGGCGGATGATTTGCTGTGGCGTCCCCTGAAGGGAGCAGCCGAAAGTAAAAGAAGAAGAAGATAAACTTGTTTTAATATCACAGTCCAGTGAACCCTCTATTTTTCTCCTCCTGCTCAGGTAGACGGCCATTTTTGATTGGCCCAGGAGGAAGTTCAGAAGTTGACACTTGGCTTCTTCTTTTGTTGGTATCTAAAACCCAGAATAAAAATGTGTTTCGTAACAACCACGACAAAAGTACAGAACAGCCTCAATAACCACATAAACAGGGACTGCAGCCTGCTGCAGTCCAGGAAACAATGAAACACCGTCTCTCTGAGGGAACAGAACCAACACCTTTCATCAACACCCAGGTTTAAAATGTCCACAAAACTATTAACTGCGACAGCACCATGTAAAATCCTCCACTGTACGTCTCCAACCGTTTTTGTCAATGGTGGTTTGTACAGCGCTCTCCATGAGGGGTCCACTTCTGGTTTCAAACCCAGGTGGACCCTCCATGGTGTGTAAGTACGACCCCTTAGTTTCTCTTTATTTAGCACTTTTACCATCAGTCTGTACATTATTTTACCTGAGGTGGTGCACAATTTTATAGGCCCTGACACACCATGTTATAAAAACCAACCAGAGCAGTCCTTAAAATCCGGGGCGAGGCTGTCGATGGGAAAGGGGTCCGTGTCTCCAGCGGGTAAAATGCTGTCGGTTCGGGAGACGATGCTGGAGTGTTCGTCTGGGGAGAGCTGATCCTTCCAGAGCCTCAGCATGCTTTCCAGTCATCTCACCAAAGACACCCCGACAGCGGCAGAGAGAGCAGCGGCGTCCTCTAGCTGTGCACCACACAGGTCAAACACGTGACCCAGTGTGGTGACATGTGCCGCCGCAAACTTCTCTGCGACGGATGGCCCCGCAGACAGTCGTACGTTAAAACGAGTTCCACAGACCACAGGCTCCTTTAAAGTCCAGAAGCTTGAGCCATGTGCCTGTGTTCTGTTCTTTTAAAAAGTCCCCAGATTTTAAAAAGGCTGTGATAAAACTCTGGAAATACTTTTAGGTCGTATTTGCTTAAATCCATTAAAAAGAGAGAGTCCTGCAGTCCTGGCTCCCGGCACCGGGCCAGAACTGCTCACGCTGTGGGCCTCCACACCAAGTCTCTCGGTCCGGTCAGCAGTCTCTGGATGAACTAGAACCTGAAAGTTGCTCCTCTGCTGGCCAGATGTATAAGACCATGTCCCCCTTCCTCTTTGGGGAGGAAGAGGACACTCTGCGGGACCCAGTGCAGCTTGTCCCAGAAACAACTGACGATCTCGGCCTGGACTTTTGTGAGAAGGGTCGAAGGGGGGTCCACGCAGGAGAGACGGTGCCACAGCATGGAAGCCACCAGGGGCCGGTTGTTCAAAACATGGTTATTTTAACCACCGGTTAACCCCTAACAGCTGGTTAAGTTTTTAACCCACCGTTAGCTAACCGATTGTTAATCCGCGTTGTTCAAAGCATGGTTAGTCACGTCTTTAGTTAACATTGCCGTCAAAGTTAACAGTGTGGTTAACGTTACTGGTTAGCACTAAGGGCTCATTCAACATTTACAACATTTTCCTAGGCGTTCAAAACATAGGCTAGGGAGTAGGGAGTAAGATGTCTGTGTACGCTTTTTAATATAAAAATGTTGACAAACAATAATACATGCGCTCGTGAATATATATATATTTTGTGCGTGTACGTTTGAAACTCTCAATGCACGATTCGCCAACCATCTGCAATGTTGCATATCAGCAAAGTCTGCAATGAATACAGTACAGTACTACCCAACTCGGTATCAGATGCTGAAACATCAGAAGGCAGCTGATCAAGGGCGTAGGCTGGGGAGTGCACAGGGTGCATGTGCCCCCCCCTCATCCCCCCATCCCCCCACACACAGCAGGAGTTGTGTTCCGCTGGACAAGAAATGATGTGCATTCACAATCTTATAAATAAACTTAATAACTGTTATTGAAGAGAAAATCGGAGACAAGTTCCGCATGACTAGAGTCAGGAAGTAAACAGGAAGTTAACATGTAACGGGCACTGCGCATGTGCACGCCCGAACTGACCAATCAACAAACAGTAAGAAATAACAGCTGAACACTGTCAATCAAACAAAGTGCACATGTGAGAATAAAGCACAGTTTGTTAGTCCCGCCTCCGGTTCCTGCACATGTCTTAGAACACAAACATTGACGCACAGAGAATGAATGGATAAAAAAATCATAAACCATCCAGCCTGGATCTGCAGCCTAATGCTCAGTACTTTTATAAAATTAATACTGTAGTATGTTTTTGTGCTGTAAATATGATTAATATTTGTTTGTGCCTTTGAATAGATAAATAACTTTAGCTCAATTTGTAAATGTATTTAGCACAGTACTTGCAGATGTAGTTTGAAATACATTTGAGAATGTTTTTGGTTGAACTATAATATTAATATTTATAAGAATCCACCCCGCTGATGCATCATGAATGCCGCGTAAGCCATGAACGTCATCTTGCAAGTTAATCACACTGTTTAAAATTTAATGATCAAGGGCGTAGGTGTGGTAACTTTAACGTCAATTTAACACTCGATTAAAGTTAACCGAGTTTTGAACAACAATATAACGGCAGCGTTAAATTTAACGGTCGGTTAACTCTGCTTAACCAGTGGTTAAGAAATAACCGTATTTTGAACAACCGGCCCCAGATTGTTAATAAATAAAACACAACCTTTAAAAGATATTATCGGTAAAATCCATTTCCACTTTTTGAGCTTCCTTTGAATGTTCTTTAGAACGTTTTCCAATTTTTATTTACATTATTTCCATCGCCAAGGTAGATTCCCAGGTACTTGATCCCACCCTTTTTCCAGGCGAGACTGCCCGGCAGGACGAGACCTTGCGGCTCGTTCCCCACCCACAGAGCTTCACTTTTTCCCCAGTTTACCTTGGCTGATGAAATGGCACTAAAATCTTCGACAGTTTTAGTTAAAAAATTAACGTCTTTCTGGTTATTTACAGCAATGATAAGATCGTCCGCATATGCGGACAGTTTAAACGTCGAAACGCAGTTCGGGACATTAAAACCAGAGAGACCCGTTCTGAGTTGGTGCAGGAG
Source organism: Plotosus lineatus (assembly GCA_024760905.1). NCBI lineage: Eukaryota > Metazoa > Chordata > Actinopteri > Siluriformes > Plotosidae > Plotosus > Plotosus lineatus. The sequence goes on along the minus strand of CM045734.1, from coordinate 9,765,926 downwards.
AGGCTCTATTGCAAAGGAGTACAGCATGCCCGACAGGGGACAACCCTGCCTGATACCCCTCTGCACTTTAAAAGGAGCAGTCAAACCACCGTTGATTTTTAATATACTCTCAATGTCTCCATACAAGGTCCGAATCCAAGCAATGAGACCAGGGCTGAACCCAAACCCTTCTAGCATATGCCATAGGTATGCGTGCTCAACCCGATCAAATGCCTTTTCTTGGTCTAGCGAAATGAGACCCAGTTTCATTCCCAATGAATTGGAGAGGTCCAAAGCGTCCCGAATTAAAAAGACATTGTCCGTTATCAACCTGCCCGGTACACAGTAGGTCTGGTCTACATGAACGACCTGCTCCATCACTTTCCTCAACCTGTTCGCTAGGACTTTGGAAAGGAGCTTGTAGTCCATGCAGAGGAGGGACACTGGTGTCCAGTTTTTGAGTTCTTGCAGATCCCCCTTCTTTGGCAGGTGGGTGAGGACCGCTCTCCTGCAACTCTGAGGTAGCCGACCTTTCAGCAGATGTCCCTGAGAACGTCCAGCAGGTCCTTACCCATCACTGCCCAGAAGGCATTATAAAAGTCAGCCGGCAGGCCATCTATACCAGGGGCTTTCCCCAGTTTGAGGCTCTGTAGTGCCATCAACAATTCGTTCGGGGAGATGTCGGCCTCCAGATGCCTGTTGGCATCTGCTGACACCTGTGACAGACCAGTGAGGAAAAAATCCAACAAGTCCGGTTTCTCAGAATATTCACACTGAGAGAGTTCATCATAGAAACCTGCTGCGTACCTGTGTATGTCTGCAGTGTCCTGGATCAGCCGTCCATCTACAGAACGCATACAGTGGATCAGCCTCCTCTGCCCATTTTTCCTTTCCATCCCAAAGAAAAAGTAAGAGGGAGCATCCATCAGAGTGACATTTTGAAACCTACTGCATACCACAGCGCCCCTGGTGGGTACGCCTAGCAAGTCAGCTAACATGCGTTTTTTGGCTTTGAAGACTTCAAAATGTCTTCTTTCTCCTGTAGAGTCTGCCAGAGTTTGCAGCTCCACCATTTCCGTCTGCAAATCCTTCATGGATTTGATTAAGTTCCTGGAGACATTGCAAGTATACTGCAGGCACGTCCCACGTCCCACCACTGCTGCAAAGAACTAAAACCACTCTTTGTTTGTCTAAAACTTTCCCAAAAAACATTAAAAGCTTTCTGAAAACCGTGGTCAGATAAGAGTGCTGTGTTGAAGTGCCAGTACACACTTCCACATTTGATGTTGTTGATTAGAACACGGCACTCGACCAAAGAATGGTCCGAGAAGCCCACTGGCAAAATCGAGCATTTCTTAAAAACATTAAAATGATGTTTAAAACAATAAAACTTGTCGAGCTTAAGTTTTCTTAATGTTCTTTGCGAGGCAGTGTGCGGCGCGGGGTGGTTCTGATCTAAAAGATGATTTTCAGTACAGTTAAAACCCCCCCCCTATAAAAAGGTACTCATCCTGACCGCACCTCTGGATCACATCATCCAGGGCGCTTAAAAACAGGAGTCTGTCTGTGCCTGCGGTTGGAGCGTAAACGTTTAAAAACAAAACCTTGATTTTTTTCCAGCTCTGCTGTAACTTTAAAAATGTGGCCCGCCATCACATCTTCAGTGTGAACAGAAACCGGGTTAAAATCTCGGGAGAATAAAATCTCAACTCCACCGCTATTGGCACTTTTGTGACTAAAAACACTTATCCGTTCCATTCCCTCCTCCAGTCACCTTCGTTGTCGGCGGTGCTGTGTGTCTCCTGAATAAAAACAACATTTAGTTTCTTTACATGAATCAAACTAAAAATCGCGGCTCTTTTTAAGTCCTGTCTCGCTCCGTTTATACTAGTATTGAGCGTGGCGATTTTAAAAGTCTCCATGTTGAAAATAAAAGAGGGGAGAGACTGAACCATGAGAGGTAAAAACAGGTTGAGTAAAAAAAGAAACAGATGAAAGAAAGAACATTAGTCCTCCTCAGCGAGTTGTTTTTTACACTTTGAAACCAGTTTCCTCAGTCTATAAATATCCTGTTTAGTGAAACTTGCCTGTCCAGGCTCACCTCGCTTTCTTAAATGGAGACGGACAGAGTCGATAAATAGTCTGAGGTCTGGAAAAAAAGTTTTCAGCTTTAATTCTAGCCCTTTTATTGTCATGTAAACCTTTTTTGATTTTTTCCACTGTGTATGCCGTGTCTGTGTCTATTTTTTCTGTGTCCTCGCTCTCGGACAAGCCCTGGGACAGACAGGTCTCCCCTTTTGAGGCTTTTTAAATTTTGATTGAAATGCTGTTTTCTGTGTTTGTGGACTTTCTTTTAACTACCGTTTTTAACTCGTCAACTATTAATTCTTCATCCTCTTCACCGAATTCCTCCAGAACTGACTCTGCTGCCCGAGTTGCGATCTGCCCCACGCTTTCCCTCTGTGTCCCCAACTCCATCTGATCATCACCATGTGAATGTTCTGCACACCCATTACCCTCCACCTGTGAGTTATTTACCTGTGCGACCACCGTGGTGTCTGTGCTGGCCTGCACACCGTCCGTCTGTCTCCAGGCTGTGAGAAACCATTTTTCTCGTCTCCGGAACGGTTGTTGTTGCTGTCTCGTGTAAATTGGAAGGGCTTCCCAACAGTTTGGTTTTCGGTTTCCCCGGCGCCGCCGCTGCTGCAGGTTTCAAGTGCGGGGACTTACAATTTAATGAGATCATTCAAATCAGTGACAAAATCTGACCATATCGGGACAACTCCCGCTCCAGAAGATCATTACGTACAAACGGCGGCACGTTTGAAATAGTAACGCGTTTGGCGGGATTAACCAGCGAGAGAACGGGAGTGAAACTTCCCTGAAGCACAAAACCGCTCTCTACAACTCCGTTCACTTTCTCCACGCTGTCCAAAAACATCACAACTGCGCTGTTCATCCTGGACGCGGATCTCACGCTTTCAAACCCGACAAGTTCCCCGACAGCCAGAACACAGTCCTCCACCGCACAACCGACTGTCATTTTGATGTCATTTTGATGTCGTGCTGGCGAGTCAGCTTCTCCAGCCCGGAGCCAGCCGACATTTTCCCGTGCTCACCTACACCTGTGTTGCCACCCACACCCACCACAGAAAAACTAAAGAGGAAAAATTAATAAAACAGAAATAAAAGAGAAAATATAAAAATGCGCTATGAAAAAAGAAAAATGCACACGCACGCTCCCAGCACACTCACACACACACTCCCAGTATGCACCGAGACAGAGAGAGAAAGAAAGTGAGAGAGAGCGAGAGAATGTGTGTTTGTGAGAGTGAGAAAGAGAGGTAGAGATAGAGAGAGAGAATGAGAGAGAGGCAGAGAGTGTGCGTGTGTATGAGAGAAAGCGCGAGAGAGAGGGGGGGACGAGAGCATGAGAGAGAAGGAGAGTGTGTGTGTGTGTGTGTGTGTGTGAGAGAGAGAGAGAGAGAGAGAGAGAATGTGTGTGTGAGAGAGAAAAAGAGCATGAGAGAGAGAATGAGAATGAGAGAAACGGAGCGAGATGGAGGGAGAGAGAAAGGGAGAGAGAGTAAGGGAGAGAGAGAGAGAGAGAGCAAGAGAGAGCAAGAGAGAGCAAGAGAATGTGTTTGTGAGAGTGAGAAAGAGAGGTAGAGAGATCGAGAGAGAGAATGAGAGAGAGGCACAGGGTGTGTGTGTGTGTGTGTGTGTGTGTGTATGTGTGTGTGTGTGTGTGTGTGTGTGAGAGAGAGAGAGAGAGAGAGAGAGGGAGAGAGAGAGAGAGAGAAAGGGAACGAGAGAGAAAGAGAGCATGAGAGAGAGAGAGAGAGAGAGAGAGAGAGAGAACAAGAGTAAGAGACGAAGAGAGATGGAGGGAGAGAGAGAGAGCGAGAGAAGAAGGTGTGTGCATGTGTGTGTGTGTGTGTGTGAGAGAGAGAGAGAGAGAGAGAGAGAGAGTATCAGACATGCAGGTATTTTATGATGCTAATGAACTCAATTTTACTGGAGCGCGGAATTCAAGGATCATGGCGGAAAGGCTCGGAACACACTCTCAGGAGGAGCTTCGGCATTTTTACACAGAAAATGGGTCAAAGGCTATGAACAAGTGCACCTTCAGAATCATCACGGAGTGTTCAGAAAGTACATGGAAAGACCACGGTACAATGTCGGTATAAATGCGTAAAAGCGCTCGGATCACCTTCGGAACCAGTGCGGATTGCAAAGGAAGACCTTCAGATGATTCACGGAACGTTCACAGAAAGCACGGAACACTCGAGGACCGATTATGACACTACTCCATTTTAGAAGGACGAGCTAGGAAATGATTGCAGAACAGGCGGAATGAAGGCAAAACGTTCATGTTCAACATGGAATGATTGAGGAATGACTGAAGAATAGCTGGCTGATTAGGAAAAATCGGCAAAGATCAAAGGATTTGCTCCTGATTCCGTCTATAAATATGTGGATTCGACCAAGGAAGCTCATTCTCTGATTCATAATATATGTTTATAATGTATAATATGTTTCTTATGTACAATATGTTTATAATGTACAATAAATTTAAATTTTAACATATGTTAATATGTTTAATGTCCATAAGTTCCTTTTATTTGCACCTCAATAAATCATTCCAGACTAAAAACCATGCGCACAAGTCCAAACCACAGTGATTAGAACTTTAAAACTTTTTTACATGAACAGGAAAACAGAAAAAATAAAGTGAATGAACTGGAATAATTTAATATTTATAGTGGAAGTGACTTCCTTGAGTGTTCCACAAGTCTTCCGTGTTATCCGCAACCATTCCGCATGTATTCCGCAAACCTTTCGTGAGTATTCCGTGGGGATTCTGTGTCCACTTTTGACCACCCAGAAGAAGGAGGAATGTTCGCGGAACGTTCACGGAATACTTGCGGAATAAAAGGATGATCAGAGAACGTTTGCGGAAAGGATGGAACGTTGGCGGAAGGACTGCGGACCATGAGGGAACACTGTCGGAATTTTTATTGTGAACGTGCTTTTGAACATGTTCAAAAGTACGTTCACGGAAAATTTTGGCCTGATGGAATATCTTCAAGATCGTTCGGAAGGACACGGGAGATGAGAGAATGAATGAGGAATGTTGTAGTATGATTATGGATTTTCTTCCGCAAGTCTTCCGCACTCCAGTGAAATCGGGGTATGTGGTAGATGTACACAGGCTCCTCCCCATCTTCTCTTTATTATTTTGTTTTTTATGAAAACAAAAGCCCTTTGTTGTATAGTTTATATTATAATATGTTGTGTAATAATTGTATAATTTTAATAATGTATAATTTTAATAATGCATCATTTTGCTCTGGTACCGCTTGATGAGTTCACTGGCAAAGACTGCCAAGTCGAGTTTTATAAAAAAAAAAAAAGAAAAAAAAAAAAAAAAGAGTTATTTCCCTTGTGAGGTTTTTTCAGGAGCCTCCACATTTCCCACTGATTGGTCCACGCTGCACTCTGAGCGAAATTCAGATCACAGCGAATCAGATATAATCAATGTCAGATCATTTCTCTGATTATAAAAATCTGATTTCTCTTAAAAACTGACCAACTTGACTCTGTAGGTTTTGCAGGTGGACTCTTCACTTATAGTCAGTACCGCTCATGTCTCGAACCCATGAAACGTGTTCATTGTTCCTGATTTCAGGTGTTTGTTTGACGTGTTCTGCTTCTGCTTTCTGTTTACATTCTCAGATCAATAATGTCAACAATGGAAATATTCAAGCAGCAGCATGTGTTAAGGTAAGTGAGGGAAAAAAATAAAAAATTTTTTTAAAAAAACCTCAACCAATCCCAGGTCTGTGTAAAATACAAAATTTGCACATTTTTATGAAAATTTCCAAACAGTTCTGTGTAAAGTACAACAGTGTAGAATTTCCACGGAAACCAGACAGGAACACTCTACTTACTGCAGCAGCACGAATTCATGGAGGAAGAATAAAGAAACCCAGGCGACTGTATACAGAAAGAGAAGAAAGTATTATTGATCCACAATGAGCAAAACATTCATTCATTCATTTTCTAAAAAACTTAATCCTAATTCGGGCTAGAAGGAGGCTGGTGCCTGTAACACTGAGCAAAGGTAGGGCACAACCTGAACAGCTCACCAGACCATTGCAGGGCCAACACACATACAATCATTCACTGTCACACCAAGTGTCCACTTGGAACCACCAATCCGCCTTCATGTTTCTGGACTTTGAGAGGAAACTGGAGAACCTGAAGGAAGCCCATGCAAGTATGAGGAGATCATGCGAACTCCACCCAGAAACACCCCGAATCGAACCCAGGACCCTCTTGTTGTCAGCTGGATGTGCGAACCAGTGCACAAATCATTTTCTCTGACAATTTACCTGCATCTCACAATCTGTGAAAGTCATACCCATCACTGCAGGAAAAAACTATCCAGATCATCTCCAGTATTTTATCTTTCAATAACCGTCTTCATATTTAATTTATTTCACTCACAAATTCTTACTTTGTGTAACCCATATAAATACATGGTTACTAATTTTATTGGAAAAAACCCCTAATTTCCAACGCTCCCTGAAAGCACTATAGTTTTCCTAGTCCCCTTGAACGCATCATAAGCACATGCTGCATGCACCTAGCTAAGCACAGCAGAGCGTGCTGCAGAGCAGGACACAGAGAGCACTTGACAAGCTACACAAGTGAGTCAAACGATCCAAAATGTGTTTAAGTGAACTTTTAACAAGTTTAACTAAGTTTATGTACTTTTCAGAGCCTTGTATGTGTTTTGTTCTCTCTCAATCAAACCGGGTGGAGTGTGTTTATTTTCTTGGAAACTCCGGTGAGTCATTACAACATGAAGCTAGCCGAAAAAACCTATGCTAACTTTACACATGGTGACTTTTAAAACTGTGTGCACTATTTTTGTCTTAAAAAGCTAAAACCAGTCGGAGTACACAACAAAGATTGTGCTGTGCACAAAATGAGCCTTGCATTTTATTTTTCTAAATGTTTTTGTTGAAGCACTTTTGTTTTGTATTACATTCCATTCAGTGCCTTTCATGCACTTTTGTCATTTCATTCATGTGTTATTTCATAGAAATAAGTTGTTAAAAACAATTAAGTTACAAATTTGAAATAATTTAATTTCATATGCCTTGAAAAAAGGGTTAAATAAATATTGTGGTTGTTGTTATGCTACATAGCAATACATTTTGAATTCATGGAAGTAAAATCAGTGTTAAAACAGCAATGTAAAAGAATTTGAACATTTTATGAGATCTCATTTTATTTAGAAACTACTGTTAAGAAATATGTTATTCATTGTGTCTGTACTGCATGTGCAGACTGGATTTTTAGTGGATCTGGATCTGATCTTGAAGCTGGTTTCGGACACGGATGGCGAGCCAAACCCAGTGAGAACTCTTGGCGGATCCAGAAGCAGTGTGGCCAGCTGTTCTGGATGCGAGAGTGGATCTACAGACCCAACCACTTCAAATCACAGGATCCCAGATAAGAACAAATAAAACACCTTTATCCCAAACGGATCACAATCCTGGAAAAGACCTCCCGAACTCACACAAATCAAACCTTAAGGGTTCGAACCTCAGAGACTCTAAGCCTATTTTATTTTTATTTTGTAAAGAGCGTTCTACAACATTGTTTACACTGTTTCTTGTGCTATTGTAAATTGTAATAAATCTGCCGGCTGTTCAACTTTAAATCTCCACAATTCATTCTACTCCTCTAGAACCTAGCATATAATCTAGCACAGCTATACTAAATTGGTGTTACATTTGTTTCGGGTTACACGGTTTCAGTCACATGATGTCTATTTTTAGCTTCTGAGCGCTGCAGACTTTAATAAAATAACGTTTACATTCCCTGAATAAAGCCAGACACGTACACGTAACACTACATTACATCACTCGTACATTTATACGCATCAGAGCAGTGTCTTCTGGGATACATGACAGAATGATACATCCCGCAGTGCGTTCTAATCCAAATACCTGATTATTTATACATTTTCCACTTCTATCAATAGCTCGATTTTCGATCAAATGTTCACTTATTACATTTTGAAAAAAGCTCTTCACGTGCACTTCAGCGTTGTTGCTGTACTTTACTGTATCTGTAGCTTTTAATGTGATTATTTGTTTCTCACGACATATTTCTTCACACACACACGCATGCACACAGTATCATTTCACTACGCTTGCCCTGCCTCACTGTGTCACATCCTCTTGCAGCAGATCAAGCCCCTTTTGAGGTAACTGCTCTCCTCGCTTCATCTTCATTACTGTCATGGACCAGCAGCAACAGAATAACAAAGGCTGTTTGTAAAATTTTGAACAATTTATTCAACAAATAATAACAATAAATAATAAAACAATACTTTGACAAATAACTGAAAATATTTCTGAATACTCAGACCCCTTTTTTGGAAGTGTGAAAATTACCTATAAGAGTCCAAAAAGAAATCCTAAAAATATCCGAAACAGGGAAAGTTCTTGAAAACTTTTGGCAGATTCATCCATACAGAGGACGTCAGACTGCTCACTTCATTTATACAGTGTGTGTGTGTGTGTGTGTGTGTGTGCGTGTGCATGTGCATGTGTGTTTGTTTGTGTGCATGTGTGTGTGTGTTTGTTTGTGTGCATGTGTGTGTTTGTTTGTTTGTGTGTGTGTGTGTGTGAGAGAGGGAGAGAGAGCGAGAGAGAGAGAGAGAGACCTTCACTGTGCTACTTTTGTGATCTGATTATAAACCCAAATGATATTTTCATGTTGTTCAGTATCAGATCAGATCATTTGAATTGACATCAATCTTCTTGTGGTTGTTTATTCCTGGTGTGAGTGCAGGGTGGACCGTCTACAGACTGAACCTGGAACAGCAACATTTGAGTAAAATTTTCTAGTTTCAGGGTTTCATATTGAAAATAAATTTCCCTTCTTTCTTTTCGGCTTGTTCCCGTTCTTGGGAGTCGCCACAGCGAATCAACTGATTTGCACATTTGATTTGGTTCATAGGTTTTTACGTCGGATGCCCTTCCTGTCACAACCCTTTAACAAGGGACAGAAACACGCTGACGGCTTTGCAGCTACTCTTTACGGAAGTCAGCAATGTTTCTTTTACATGAACCTCTCACCATAGACAGTGACACACATGGCCTGCCTTTGATAACCCAGTTAGCTGCACTGGGGGAACAGTGACAACCCTGTGGTGACTCGAACCCCCAACCTTAGGATCAGCGCTCCAGTGCCCTATCCACTAGACCACCACTGCCCCATATTAAATGACTCGGGTGAAATTGTTCTGATCGTATTTAAATTTATTGATTATTGTGATTTTGTTTGTAAATATATTTTAAGTGTTGAAATGGTTGTAAAGTAGTTTAACCAAAATCTCGATATGAAGCAAGTGAGGTTTTGCACGTGACGTCACAGGGTCACGTCACTTTTGTTTATCTGCCATATTGGACGGCATGATCCGGACGGCGCTCGCTCAAAGCCAAGTGGATCGCAGAGGGAAATAAGAAAGACTGGAATCCTACAGAATACAGGAGAATATGCAGCAAATACTTTGTATCAGGTAAATATACATTATTAGGCTTATATATAAATAAAATATGTGAATATTTTCAAAATGTTCAATGTTCTGTCAAAAAAAAAAAATCAATGATTTGCTATATATCAGTTATATAGCGTGTTACATTTGTGTTAAGACGTCGTCTCTGTGATCTTTGTGTTTACACTGTTTTGCGGACTTTTGTAACCCGAAGCAAATGTGGTTGGTCAAAAGCGTAAGCCTACTAGCATGGGTGCAAGTCTCATACACAGAGATGAATTAACTATCTGCTCGGATCGGCGCAATCTACCATGCATACTCAGTTAAGCAAAGAGTTCTAAAATGAATGAAAACCTCAATGCACAAATTACAGAACAATTGCAGATATTTATTATCTTTTAGCAGAATCCTAAGAGTGTATACTTATTTTTATATTAATATTCATTAGGATTTGTACTTGTTCTTTGTATGCATCTCTTGAATAAATTACTTACACAAAAGAAAGAACTCTTCGCTTTGCTGGGATTCACGTCAGTGCAGGCTGTGTTCTAAATGAGTGGCACCCTTGTGCACTTGAAAGAACGGAAGTCCGTATAACCCACAGCAAGTACACTACTTTTGCAAGTACACTACTTTCGGTATTGAGCGCCTCACATATTGTAAGCGTTGATTGGCTGTTTTAAGCTTCATGTAAAGTAACTCAGTATAAATAATTGACTTATTTGAAATTAATGTTGATATTATTTGATATATTTGATATTATTTTACAATGTTATGTTTATAATAATTGATTTAGGGGTGTTTTATGAGATACGGTAATAGTATTTATGGATGTATAGTACAGTATGAGCGTCATACGTCCCACATCATACGTCATCCATCACTGTAACAACTTACGTTCACTTTCAACTCACGTCCGGCCTTCCGGAACCAATTAAAAACTTAAGTCGGGGAGCGTCTGTATATATTATTTTATTGACAAAATCTACATATTGTTTAAACAAGGCTACTAAACCGGTCCTGGCTTGATGGTAATAGGGTCTCGTCTCTGCTTTTTGTGGATGACATTGCCTGTTTGACTTTATCAATCCAGGACTTCCAGCTCTCGTTTCAATGATTCACAGTCGAGTGCAAAGGGATGACAATCAGCACCTCCAAGTCCGAGGTCATGGTTCTCATTCGGATAAGGGTGGAATTCACCCCTCAGGTCGGGAATGAGGTCCTGCCCCAAATAGAGGTATTCAAGTATCTCAGGGTATTGTTCATAAGTGAGAGAAGAATGGAGCGGGAGATCGATGAATCGCTGCAGCCTCTGCTGTAAGGTGGAGCGTCTACCAGTCCACCATGGTGAAGAGGGAGCTGAGCCGCAGATATCTTGATTTACCAGTTGATCTAGGTTCCAACCCTCACCTATGGTTATGAGCTTTGGGTAATGACTGAAAGTACAAGATTGCGGATGCAAGTGGCTGAAATGAGCTTATTTCGTCAGGTGGCTGAGCTCTCCCTCAGAGATAGGGTAAAAAACTCCACCATTTCGGAGGAGCTCAGACTAGAAATGCAGCTCCTTTGCATTGAGAGGAGCCAGTTGAGGTGCCTCAAGCATCTGTTTGGAATGTATCCCGAAGACCTTCCTGGTGTTTCAGGCATAGCCAACCAGGAAGTGACTGGGGTGAGGGCGTCTGGATCTCATTGCTTAGCTTAGGCTGCTGCCCCCGCAACCCAACCCTGATTAAGAAGAAGAAGAAGCCACTTAATCCTAATTAGCGTCCCAGGGAGGCTGGTGCCCATCTCAGCTGACCCTGGGCAAGGCAGAGTACACCCTGGATAATTCACCAGGCACCAACACTGGTTCTTTTCCATAGACGGTGGAAGACATAGCCGGCCTTTGATAATCTAGTTAGCTGCACTGGGGGGGACAACAGTGACAATCATTTACAGTGGGACTTTAAACCCAAAACATAGGATTGGGAATCCAGTACCTGACCACCAGGCCACCACTGTCCTATACTTAGCCTGTGTACTGGTAAGGTCAATCTGGATAATTGTGACTGCTAAATACTGTAAATGTAAATGTTACTGGTGATATTTTTAATGTCTCACAAGACACTTCATTAACATTAATATGTGAGGACTGTGTGCATTTGTGCTGAAGTTTCTTTTCTAGTACCTGTGTGAGTCTTTTCAATGGAAATACCAGCATGAATGTGCACCGTCCTTATTCCATGCGAGATGTGTAGGGGCCTCGATGTGTTTAACCCAGTATAGAAGGTGTTCTGTTTAAAAAAAATAAATAAATAAAAAATTTAAAAAAAAAAGAAATAAAAATTATGACCTTTATGAAACATTGTCATGATTATCCAAATCGATGTTTGTTGACAGAATATTTATATTATTATTTTAATTACCAGTTGTCGGAATTACTCTATGAATAATGTGCATTAATCAGCATTCGTTTAATTTTCCAAAGTTACTTATCATGGGGAGGCTGGGGCCTATCCCCTTCGATTATGGGATGAGGGAGTGAGGAGATTTAATAATAAACAGCTCACCAGACCACCACAGTGTGAAAGTATGTAAAATACTCATACTAATACTCATATAATGTACTCAAAATACTCATACTGACATTCACACTCAGGAACAATTTTATTTATTCATTTGCCACTAAATATTATTCATGCTGCTGGGTGACTGCAGTGTTTCTTAGGTAATTCTGGGTAATGTCTGGGTACAGCTCAGCAATAATCTGTCACAGGGCCAACACACACACACACACACACACACGCACACACACAAACACACACACACACACCAACGGGTAATTTGGAATAAGTAATTATAAATTAATTAATTAACTGTCTTGGACTGTGGGAGGAAACCGGAGTACCCAGAGGAAACCCATGGAAGCAAATGTAGAGCGTGCAAAGTCCACACAGAACCGCCTTCACCGAATTTGGAATTTTAATCCAGGACCCTCTAGCTCTAAAGTGAATATGCTAATTCCTGTGCACCATGACACCAAACATGGAACAAAGAAAAGCAAAGAAAAATGAGATTTCAAAAGTTTATGTTTAATTATTTTAACAGTGACACTGAGGCTGGGCAGGTGAGCTTTGTGCTATCAGTTGAGCGAAGTGCTGTAGAGAACGACATCTGTCTGTGGTCCATCCGTTCAGTGCACTCATTCAAACACATTAGTGAACTGCACCCTATAAAGAAGTTTTATTGTATACTATAGAAACCAAAACCCAGGAATAAATACCAAACTGCTTAAGCTTAGGAATAAAAGTTCATCTGCTGCCTTAAAAATACAAATAAACGAAAATAAAGTTTTTTTTTTAATTACTCAGCAAATTAAGACCACTGTCAATAAATTCACACCACTGTCAGCTTGTGGGTGCCAATTATCATTTCATATCACATGTTGTTTTGGGGGGAGAGGTATGATGAGTCTGCAATGTTGCATGAGGTTCCCTGCATAAGACCCAGAAATGAACAATGGGTAGTAATTAAAACAGAACAAACTGCTGATGGGGACAGGGGAGAAGAAAAAAAAATGAAGAAGACTGAGTATGAGTTTTTTTGAAGGTATTCTGATAAAGCCATCAAAGATTTAAAGGATTAGCTCACTTGGTATCTGCTCACTCACCAACAGGCTAACAGAGACCTCTATCAAGTAACTAATTGTAAGAAGGAAAAGGGTGAGACTACGTCTTAATTCTTCACCCATTTCTGGGAGATTTACACTCTTCTGGGAGGAATAGAGTTCGATGATAATGCACCTAACCCATTGTTCACTCCCACCTTTTTGAATAACTGTCACCCAGGGGTCCATAAACCTTGAAAAACCTTGAAATATCTGTTGTCCGATCGCAGTAACATGACTGTTAGGACTTTGGGGGAGAGAGAGTGAACTCTGGAGGGTGATGGTATTTTAGAATGTATACAAATTGTGTGTCTTTTAGAAGCAGGAGGGATGGAAGGTTATTGGAATCTAAAGGGTAGGGGCAGAGGTAGAGGAGCCCAAAGAGCGAATCCAAGTCCCCACCACCCCAGGCCATGTCATTATTGTGGAAAAGAAGGACATTGTTTGAAAAAATGTAGAAAGAAAAGAGCAGATGGAAAAGCCTATTTTTTGGCTGGTGAACAGTTCAGAGTTGTATCATCTCCTATGAGAAGCAGATTTTGTAAACAACCTGTTTGGTTTGATAAAGATTGTGTAGCTTTAAAGCATAGAAAATATGCCTTTTTGAATCTATTCCGTAGATATAAAAGCGATGTTAATTTAAAGAATTTCTTGAATTGTAGAAAGGAATTTTGAGTTCTCTGTAGCAGTAAGAAACGTTTGCATAAGGATAGTTTAGTAAATGATATAAATTTGGCTATTGTTGAAAAAGATTGCAAAACGTTTTGGCAGAAGTTGAAATCTTTGTTATAGTTAAGGGGAAAGAGTCTCCAATTACTATTGATACATGGTTTGATTATTTTAAGACTCTTTTGAACCCCATTTATTCTGAGCATTTTTCTCCTTTAGATGAAGTAGTTGAAAATTATATGAAAAACCATGATAGTGAAAGTTGCGATATTTGTAATAATTATTTTTATTGTCTGAACTTATTTCTCAAATGGAGATAAGGAAAGCAGTGAATTCACTTAAGAATGGTAAATCAGGCGGGGTAGATGGTATTCCCCCAGAGTTCATAAAGAAGGCTACAGTTTTAGTTCCTTTTTTTGAGATTCTGTTTAATTCGGTTTTGGACAATGGTGTTTTTCCTGACATTTGGAATACTGGAATGGTGGCTACTTTATTTAAGAAGGGTGGTGATATGGATCCCAATAATTATCGTGGTATATCTTTATTAAATGTTTTAGGTAAAGTCTTTACTTCTATAATCGAGGATAGGATCAGGAAATTGGTAGAATTAAATGAAATTATTTATGAATCACAAGCAGGCTTTCGGAGAAATTATTCAACTATTGATAATATATTTACTCTCCAGTCATTATGTGAAAAATATTTAAGAAAACCAAAGCATCGTTTTTATGTAGCTTTCATTGACTTTCGTAAGGCTTTCGATTTAGTTAATCGGCAAAAACATTTGTATGTTCTTCATCAAAAGGGTATATGTGGTAAATTATTTAATGTTCTTTGAGATATGTATGCAAAAGTTAAGGCATGTGTTAAGGTAAGAGAAGGGTTCTCGAGCAACTTCACCACTTCTGCAGGTGTTCGTCAGAGCTGTCAGTTAAGCCCAATTCTCTTCATCGGTTTTATAAATGAAATTGTGTATGAATTTAATCAAAGTGACCTTAGAGGCATATTTGTTCAAGAGAATATTAAGGAAATAATATTACTTTTATTTGCAGATGACCTTGTTTTGGTTGATGACACAGTGATAGGCTTACAAAAAAAACTAGACTTTCTTGAAAATGTCTGCATTAAATGGGGTTTTGATGTAAATCTTGACAAGTCTAATGTTGTCATTTTCAGAAATTTATTTCATAAACACACACACACACACACACACACACACACACGATGAGTTTCCACCAGATTACAAACCGCCAGTTTGTAAAAGTTTGTCGTTTTGTCGGCAGCGATAAGTAGGTTTCTTTCATTCTGGATCTTTTGGGTGTCATTTCTTAGCTTTTTCAGAAAGGGGTTGCTTACATGTTTGAATTTTGTAGATTGTATCATTGTTATCATGTCGTTTTCAAAGCTCTTTAGTTCGTCTATCGGGGGAGGATTCTTTGTGGATTTGAAGCCATATGTCTCTTTGGTGTCTGGGGTCTTGTCGGGGTTGAACGCAATGCAACTGCCGACAGAAAGACGCCTGCCCACTAAACGGGAACTGTCTGCAATCGTCAGTCATCTACCAGGCCACCGTCACACGTACAGACAATAATACAACAGAAACATACATTGGACTCACAGAAAACACTTTTAAAACCAGATACAGGAAACCACATCGCATCCTTCTGCAAGGTAAAAAGTAGAAACTCCACCAAACTCAGCAAGCACATCTGGACACTCAAAGACATGAACATTGATCACCATATATCATGGAGAATTTTATCATCACACCCGACATATATATGTGTGTGTGTACATATATGAGTTCACGGGTATCTAAAAAATGTATGCACATATATGCATGTATCGATACCAATATTTAAGAACCCGCCCCCGAATACATAATGAACACCACTCCATCTAGAGGACGCCATGTTTATCGACATAGTACCACCCCCAGCACTTTGTAATCATTCTTCTATAATCAATTGAAGAGAGAGGATGGTTTCACCACCCCTCGAAACAGATCTGTAGTGATAAATGGAGTTTCAATATAAAGTCTTTGTCCTGTCCTTTTATTTTTATTGTTATTTGCTCTACCAAAAAGTATTGAGCACTCTCTTACGGAAGGATCTACTCAGAAAATTCTCCCACTCTCTCTCTCTCTCTCTCTCTCTCTTTATATATATATATATATATATATATATATATATATTTATATATATCTTATTTTCCTTTCAGCTGGTTCCTTCAAGGGTTGCCACAGCAAATCATTTGCCTCCATCTCACCCTGTCCTCTGCATCTTCTTCTCTGACACCAACGATCTTCATGTCCTTCTTCACTGCATCCACCACTCTCTTCTTTGGTCTTCATCAAGGCCTTCTGCCTGGTAGTTCCAACTTCAGCATCATACTACCAATATATTACCTATTGCTTCTTGTACATGTCCAAACCATCTAAATCTAACCTGTGACTTTGTCTCCAAAACATCTTACATGGGCTGTCCCTCTGATATACTAATTTCTGATCCTATCCATCCTCATTACTCCCAAAGAGAACCTCAACATTTTCATCTCTGCTACCTCCAGCTCTGCCTCCTATCTTTTCCCCAAGGCCACTGTTTCTAAACCATACAACATCGCTGGCCTCATCATCGTCTTGTACACATTTCCCTTCATTCTTAATATTTTAATACTCTCCTATCACACATGACACCGGACACTTTTCTCCAATCATTCCAACCTGCCTGCACACACTTCTTCACCTCTTTTCCACACTCTCCATTGCTCTGGATTGTTGAGCCCAAGTACTTAAAAAACTCCACTTTCTTTACCTCTAACAGTTTTATGAAGGGCTTAACTTAATTCCTGGGAAATTAAGAAACCAATATTTCAAAATAAACATTAAAAGTGTTGAGTTTGGCATTGTTGTTTAAATCGTTTGGAATATTGAGCTCATCGTGGGAAAATAATACTGCATATATACTGTCATGAAATGATATTTCATTTACTCACCACCCAGGTTTAACAAATTGACCCTTATTTTATTCAAGTCAGCGGGTGTAATTTCCAACCCTGATATACACACACTGGACTTTAGAAGGGAAACTTTTTATTTTTAGTTGAGCAACAGTGGTGAGTTGTTGACGTTAGCGCGAAGTATTGAAGTTTTATGGTCAAATAAAAGCAAAAAGTTGGAGATATTTTTATACGCCAGATAATCTCGAACTTTGATCAACACTATTGTTGACAATTTGTGCCAAAATAAGAAAAATAAGTTAAAATAAAAGAAAAGTAAAGTAATGGAGCCGACAAAAAGATGGAATACAATCGACACGATAACGAACTACTAATCCTTATGAAAAAATTAGCATATTGTGATAAAGTTCATAATTTTCTGTAATGTACTGATGAAATTAAACTTTCATATATTTCAGATTCATTACACACCAACTGAAAATTTTCAGGTCTTTAATTGTTTTAACACTGATGATTTTGGCATACAGCTCATGAAAACCCAAAATTCCTATCTTAAAAAATTAGGATATCATGAACAAGTACTCTAAACGAGCTATTAACCTAATCATCTGAATCAGTGAATTAACTCGAAACACCTGCAAAAGATTCCTGAGGCTTTTAAAAACTCCCAGCCTGGTTCATTACTCAAAACTGCAATCATGGGTAAGACTGCCGACCTGACTGCTGTCCAGAAGGCCATCACTGACACCCTCAAGCAAGAGGGTAAGACACAGAAAAAAATCTCTGAGCGAATATGCTGTTCCCAGAGTGCTGTATCAAGGCACCTCAGTGGGACGTCTGTGGGACAGAAAAAGTGTGGCAGAAAACGCTGCACAACCAGAAGAGGTGACTGGACCCTGAGGAAGACTGTGGAGAAGGGCCGATTCCAGACCTTGGGGGACCTGTGGAAGCAGTGGACTGGGCTACAGGTGCAGCATTCCTCAGGTCAAGCCACTTTTGAACCAGAAACAGCGACAGAAGTGCCTGACCTGGGCTACAGAGAAGCAGCACTGGACTGTTGCTCAGTGGTCCAAAGTACTTTTTTCGGATGAAAGCAAATTTTGCATGTCATTTGGAAATCAAGGTGCCACAGTCTGGAGGAAGACTGGGGAGAAGAAAATGCCTGAAGTCCAGTGTCAAGTACCCACAGTCAGTGATGGTCTGGGGTGCCATGTCAACCGCTGGTGTTGGTCCACTGTGTTTTATCAAGGGCAGGATCGATGCAGCTAGCTATCAGGAGATTTTGGAGCACTTCATGCTTCCAACTGCTGAAAAGCTTTATGGAGATGAAGATTTCATTTTTCAGCATGACCTGGCACCTGCTCACAGTGCCAAAACCACTGGTACCAATATACTGACCATGGTATTACTGTGCTCAATTGGCCTGCCAACTCTCCTGACCTGAACCCCATTGAGAATCTGTGGGATATTGTGAAGAGAAAGTTGAGAGACACCAGACCCAACACTGTGGATGATCTTAAGGCCACTATCGAAGCATTCTGGGTTTCCATAACACCTCAGCAGTGCCACAGGCTGATTACCTCCATGCCACGCCGCATTGAAGCAGTCATTTCTGCAAAAGGATTCCCGACCAAGTATTGAGTGCATAACTGAACATAATTATTTGAAGATTGACTTATTGTCATAAAAACACTTTTTTTTATTGGTCAGATGAAATGTGGTAATTTTTTGAGATTGGGATTTTTGGTTTTTCTTTACTTTTTTGCCAAAATTATCAATATTAAAACAATAAAAGGCTTGAACTACTTCATTTGTATGTAAAGAATCTAAAATATATATGAAAGTCAAATGTTTTTCTGTAACGTACTGCACAACCACCTGCTACCTTCAAATGTAAGCTATGCTAATGAACATTTTCCATGAATCATGGGGAAAATATTCATTAAAACATTTGTGGAAAACATCTTGGATCTTTACAGCCTCTTCAACAACTCTCAGGCCAGCAAAGTCAGAAATTACCAAGTAACCCAAATAGTGACAACAGCATCTTCTTACAAAGTCAACAATTGCCACAAACCTGGGGTCATTTGACAAAAAAAGACATTCACAGGACTATCAATCAAATATATAACCAAATTGTATTCTGGGGACACAATCTATTTATGCGGTCAAGTGGAGCAGCAGGAAAGAAGTTTGTTATTGAAACCACTAAATGGATTGACTACTGAACGAAAGACTCCCTCAATTTTAAAGACATCTCTTGGAAAGTAGTAATAATGGTCATGCCTGGCCTACTTTTACAGAAATCAGAATTTAAATCAACCTCTAAGGAACACTCTCAATGCCTGGCACAACACTTGACACAATGGGAGAATGGTCAGCTAACTGCTTTATTCCAAGAAGCATGAACACTCCAGGACAAGTTAAATAGATCCAAGTCTAAAAGTATGAGAGGTGATTGGTGAAAACCTTTTTCCAAGCTATGAGTCGAAGGAAAAATAAAGGCAGCAACGAAGCTCCTTGACCAAGAGAGTAGTAAGGGAGTTCTTCCACTATCTCAAACTACCCTAAATCAATTATTACAGAAACATCCCAATGCATCTGAAGCAGAAACATCAGTCTTGATGAATGTCCTGATACCCTTTGTCGACCCTATTATGTTTCAAAACATCACTGCATCTACAATCATGAATGCAGCATTAAAAACTAGAGGATCAAGTTCACCCTCAGGTTTCGATGCCGACGGATTGAGAAGGACAATCATCTCAAAAAACTTTACAACAGTAGGACAAGCGCTTAGAGGTGCACTAGCTACTTTTGCGCAAAAGGTCAGTACGACAGAGACAGAAGTTGTAATTGAAGATGGTAAGAGCTACACAAATTTGGACGCATACCTGACTTGTCGATTGATTCCTTTGGACAAGAACCCAGGAGTCAAACCTATTGGGGTTGGTGAAGTTCTGCGGAGGATTGTGGGTAAAGCAATTCTGTCATACATTCAGCCTGGCATCATCAGCTCAGTAGGAAATCTACAACTCTGTACTGTACTCTGTACTTCAAAATTGGCACTCTAAAATTTTTGAATCATCTTTTCTAAAATATTATAGTGGTTTCAAATCCAATTTTGGTGTAGAGAAGTATGTAGTGGAGTTGTTTTCAGAAAAGGATTTACTAAGATTATATTGTAAATTCCGTTGTGCTTCACACAAGTTGAAAATTCAGTTATCTCGATTTAAATGTAATGAAAATCCAAAAGTTCTGTGCACAAAGTGGAGTTTAGACTGTAAGGAAGATGAGTATCATTTTTTACTTGTTTGTCCTTATTTTAAGGCCAGCAGACAGCAGTTTTTACCAGAATATTATTATAATGAACCTTCCATTTCTAAAATGAATCAGTTATTGTCATCTACAAATGTTAAACTTATCAGATCTGTATCATTATACTTGAAAAGAAATTTGCCAATATGATATGAAAACTTGTATTAAAAGTGCACTGTATGCATTTTGTGTATTAGCAATATGGGTCACGAGGCTTCAAATGCAAATAAACTTGAAACTTGTTGAAGATGGTAAGAGCGACACAAATTTGGAAGCATACCTGACTTGTCAATTGATTTCTTTGGACAAGAACCCAGGAGTCAAACCTATTGGGGTTGGTGAAGTTCTGCGGAGGATTGTGGGTAAAGCAATTCCATCATACATTAAGCCTGACATCATCAGCTCAGTAGGAAATCTACAACTCTGTGCTGGACAAGCAAGTGGAGGCGAAGTTGCTGTTCACGCGATCAAAGATATCTTCGATGCAGTCAACTGATGCAGTGTTGCTTGTGGATGCTGATAATGTGTTTAATTCACTTACTCATGCTGTGCTACTCCACAACATATGATACTTATGTCCACCAATGTCTATGTACATGGGAAATCGTTATTGCATACTATCTTGCTTATTTGTTCTCAGTGGTACTGAAATCCTGTCCTCAGAGGGAACAACCGAAGATGATCCCCTTGCGATGCCAGTGTACGCCATTGGAATAACACTCCTTGCCAGAATCAAATTGGATGCTAATAGTGTAAAGCACGTAGCCTTTGCAGATGACTTGAGTGTTTCTGGCTGCATTGATTACCTTCGTATATGGTGGGACAACATAACAACACAAGGTCCCAAATCGGATACCATCCGCGTGCTACAAAGTCATGGCTCATTGTAAAACCAGAAGCAAGAGATCAAGCATAGCAAAGTTTTTGCTAACACAGATATCAAAATTACAATGTAAGGGGAAAAAATACCTTGGAGGTTTCGTCAGTAGTGAAAATGGTCAATCAAAACATTTTGAAGGACCTGCCTCTGTCATCCTCCAGTATTCAAGTCCATACATGAGCACAGATATGACGCAGCATTGGTATACCCTGAGTTTGGTGTTGAATCTGTATTGTGTGGATCTCCAAATATTGTTCATCTCCTTGAAAATGCTCCTGGCCTCACCCAGTCTGCTGTGGATGTCTTCATTTGTACCGCCCTCAGGTTTGATGTTTTGCTTCCCAAATATATAAACTTTTCTGCCTGCCGTAGATTTGTTCCGCTCATGTTTACAGGGGCTGGGGTGTTCACATTCAATGTCATTATTTCTATTTTCTTGATGCTGATTCAAAGCCCCACCTGCTGTCCGAAAGTTTGCAGTCTGCTGGTCTTGTCTTGTATGTGTTGGTGTGTACATCAGTGCCAGGTCATCTACAAAGTCAAGGTCTTCTAGGGTTGAGAAGAGACTTCAGCATATCCATCTAGAGGTGTCCTCTGTTGACCTCCTCATCACCCAATAAATGACCAAATTGAACAGAGTTGTGGACATCACATATCCTTGCTTGACGCCTGTCTTAACTTTGAAGAATGTGTTATTATGGGCCACAGAGCATCTAAAGTTGTTGTAGAAGCTCTTGATCAAGTGTACCAGTTTTGATGGAATGCCGTAGTGTCGAAGGATGCTCCAAAGGCTATCTCTGTGAATACTGTCAAATGCCTTTTCAAACTCCACGAAGTTTACATATAGCTGTCATTGCCATTCTGTGCATTGCTCAAATATGGTTTTGAGTGCAAATATCAACAATCTGTTTCTTAAATCCTGCTTGTTCTTTTCTCAGAGTTTCATCCACAGCATCTGACATTCTTCTGATTATGACCTTGGCGAATATCTTGCTCAGTACCAACAGCAAATTGATTACCCTCCAGTTGTTGCAAACATCCAAGGCTCCGTTCTTGAGGATCTTGACAATCACTCCTTTGGTCCAGTCATCAGGTATCCTCTCACCCTCCCATCTAGCTTTGAAAGGTGGTTGTAGAATGTCAGCTGCTAGCTCAGGGTCTGCCTTGAACAGTGCGGCATCAAGGTTATCCCAGCCTGTTGACTTGGCATTCTTGAGAGTCTTAATGGAAGCCGCATTCCCTTCCTTGGTTGGAGGGTCAATGTTGATGTTTAGGTCTTCTGCAGCTTCCTGAATGCTGGTTTCCTCATCCGGTGGCAGTCGATTGAGGACTTCCTTGAAGTGCTCAGTACATCTCTCTTCTTGTTCTGTCTTTGTTGTCAGCAGTTTTCGTTGTTTGTCCTTGATTGGTCCCCCAGAGCTTGTTTTGAATTTGCAGCATATGTGCTTAGTGATCTTGAAGACTCTCCTTTGTTCTCCTTGTGCTGCCGCCTCCTCTGCCTCAGTTGCTAGTTGGTCCATGGCTTCTCTCTTGTCTTGGTGGGCAAGCCTCTTCACTTTCCTGTGAGCTGTCCTGTATTCTTCTTCCTGTCTCCCTCACAGTCATGGGGATTTAGCTTGAAGGAGTCTTTTCTTGATTTCACTCCTCTCTTCTATAGCATTTAGGGTTTCCTGTTGTATCCAGTCTTTGCTGGTTTTCTTCTTTTGACATCGAAGTTTTTCTTTGTTGCTTTCGGTGTACAATGCAGTGATATGGTTCCAGGTGGTAGCTACGTCCTGTTGGTCTGTGAGATCTTCCAGTATCTCGAATCAGTTCCTTAGTTGCTGGTGAAGGTTGACCGTACATTTTTGTCCTTCAACCACTGGGTGTCGAATCACATCTGAAAAGCCGACCTCTGCTGAGTCTTTTTCGGCTTCATCCGGATGAGTGCCGTCACCAGATGATGGTCACTCCCAACGCCTGCACTACGCTTGGTCCTCACATCCAGAAGACATCTTTGCTACATACCGTTGATCATCAGATGATCAATCTGGTTTCTGTATCTCCCATCTGGTGAGATCCATGTCAGTTTGTGGATATCACGGTCTGTGAAGAGGATCCCTCCAATCACTAGGTTGTTCATGGCACAGAACTCCACAAGTCTCTCTCCATTGTTATTCCTGGTCCCCATCCCATGCTTCCCCATAACTCTCTCGCGGTCTGTGTTGTCACTTCCCACCTTGGCATTGAGATCACTCATGATGATGAAGAGATCGTGTCATGGGGCTTTCTCTAACTCTGTCTGCAGTTGACTGTAGAAATAATCTTTGGCCTCGTTGTTGCTATCATTGGTTGATGCGTAACACTGGAAGATGGTGATGTTGATGTGCCTGCCCTTCAGTCTCACACTCATCATTCTACTGCTAATGGGCTTCGATTCTAGTAGACATCGTTACACACCTTTCTGGAGTATGATGGCAACTCCTTCATGATGTTTGTTGTCTCTCCCAGAGTTGATGACTGTTTCTCCGGTGTTGGTTCTCATCCACCCAGAACCGTTCGATCTACTCTCACTCAGTATTAGCACATGGAGTTTGAATCTTCTCATCTCTGATGTTACCTGTGCCAGCTTGCCTGTCTCATACATGGTCCTCACATTCCAATGTCCTAGCCTGATCTTGGTCTTAGTGGCATTCAGGTCCTCCCTCATCCTGCTGGTAGCATCCTTTCAGCTTTGGCCATCAGCATTCATACGAGTCACATTAGACTTGGAATTTCGGTTTGTCTCTGTTGCTGATTCCGTAACATGCTTGTTTGTTTTTTTACAGGAATTCATGTACTTGTCCTTCTCAAAAAATTAGCATATTGTGATAAAGTTCATTATTTTCTGTATTGTACTGATAAAAATTAAACTTTCATATATTTTTGATTCATTGCACACCAACTTAAATATTTCAGGTCTTTTAGTGTTTTAATATGATGATTTTGGCATACAGCTCATGAAAGCCCAAAATCCCTTGCTCAAAAAATTAGCATATTTCCCCCAAGCAATAAAAAAGTGTTTTTCATACAATAAAGTATGAATCAGTCTGTGGCACTGCTGAGGTGTTATGGAGGCCCAGGATGCTTTGATAGCGTCCTTAAGCTCATCCACAGTGTTGGGTCTGGTGTCTCTCAACTTTCTCTTCACAATATCCCACAGATTCTCTGTGGGGTTCAGGTCAGGAGAGTTGGCAGGCCAATTGAGCACAGTAATACCATGGTCATGCTGAAAAATGAAATCTTCATCTCCATAAAGCTTTTCAGCAGATGGAAGCATGAAGTTCTCCAAAATCTCCTGATAGCTCGCTGCATCGACCCTATCCTTGATAAAACACAGTGGACCAACACCAGCAGCTGATATGGCACCCCAGACCATCACTGACTGTGGGTACTTGACACTAGACTTCAGGCATTTTGGCATTTCCTTCTCCCCAGTCTTCCTCCAGACTGTGGCACCTTGATTTCCATATGAGATGCAAAATTTGCTTTCATCTGAAAAAAAGTACTTTGGACCACTGAACAACAGTCCAGTGCTGCTTCTCTGTAGCCCAAGTCAGGCGCTTCTGCCACTGTTTCTGGGTCAAAAGTGGCTTGACCTGAGGAATGCGGCACCTGTAGCCCAGTCCACTGCCTCCACAGGTCCCCCAAGGTCTGGAATCGGCCCTTCTCCACAATCTTCCTCAGGGTCCGGTCACCTCTTCTGGTTGTGCAGCGTTTTCTGACACACTTTTTCCTTCCCACAACGTCCCACTGAGGTGCCTTGATACAGCACTCTGGGAACAGCCTATTCACTCAGAGAGTTCCTTCTGTATCTTACCCTCTTGCTTGAGGGTGTCAGTGATGGCCTTCCGGACAGCAGTCAGGTCGGCAGTCTTACCCATGATTGCGGTTTTGAGTAATGAACCAGGCTGAAGGTTTTTAAAAGCCTCAGGAATCTTTTGCAGGTGTTTAGAGTTAATTGGTTGATTCAGATGATTAGGTTAATAGCTCGCTTAGACTACGTTTTCATGATCTGCTAATTTTTTGAGATTGGAATTTTGGGTTTTCATGAGCTGTATGCCAAAATCATCAGTATTAAAACAATAAAAGACCTGAAATATTTCAGTTGGTGTGCAATGATTCTAAAATACATGCAAGTTTAATTTTTATCAGTACATTACAGAAAATAATAAACTTTATCACAATATGCTAATTTTTTTGAGAAGGACTAGTATACTACATGTTAAATAAAGTCCATTTTCTTTCTATTTAATACAGCTAAATACAGCGTCCACACGATGGCAGTAGAGGGTTTAGTCACGACGTTAGAAATGAGTTCAGTTGGACAATTTCGAGCGGATCTAAAATGGCGGCGAGGCCTACTTCACTACCCCTGCGTTCTTCCTATACCAGAGTTAACTTTGAATAATACTGCACTCTCCCTGTTTGCAAACAATTGTTCTGTACTGTGGTACTCTAGTTACTGCATTTTGGGAATATACTTTCACTTTTTACTCCAGTTAACAGTGTTGACATTAAGTTAATCCTGGATTTCAAGTTCGATCGTCTTCAACATAAAGCACTTTTCAGATTGAAACACATCCAACATGGCCTCCAGGATGTTACACACTATGTAGGCATTGTAGCCCACCTCACTGAAGTGAGGACCTACTGATTAGAACAAAGCCAGAAGACTATCATGCTCCGCCCACTCAGCTACGGGTTTTCAGCTGCCGAAACATTGAGGTCCATTTTATAATGATTTTTACTCAATCAAGTCACACTCCAGAGTCACAATGTATAAATATTACTGGTTTACTACTATAATCTGAGTATGTGGGACTAATCTTCCATCTCAGTCTATATGACAGCGTTACCATGAAAACACTCATTCAGCATGAAGTGCTACACCATGTCTACACCGTGTTATTGTTTATTACCATGTGCATTGTTTAGGGATCCTGTTAACCACAAATATCCCCCTTTTTATTTCTTTAAAGAAAACTCAGAACCTAAAGTGTGCAAAGGCAGGCAGTGGTCAGGAGAGGATGTAAGGTGGGGTGGATGTATTTGTATTCACTGAGTCCCAGTCTGTGGTTGGAAAATGATCGCACAATTAAAGGAAGACCAAGGAGATGATTTATGGATGCGGTGAAGGAGGACATGAAGGTAGGTGGTGTGAGAGAAGATGCAGAGGATAGGATGAGATGGAGGCAGATGATTTGCAGTGGTGACCCCTGAAGTGAACAGCCGAAAGGAAAAGAAGGCTTTTTTTTTTTTTTTTTTTCCAAAATAGATAAACACAAACCAAAATTTTTGCAAACTCAATTATTCTGCAAAAAATATTTTACTGTTAATTTGTTTTTATAGATTGGTCCTGCAATGGCCTGGTGAGCTGTCCAGGATATACTCTGCCATCGCTCAGAGTAGGCTGAGATGGGCGCCAGCCTCCCCATGACCCAAATTTCGATTATGTGGTTCAGCGAATTCATTCAATGAATGAATGTTTTGGATATTGTGATAACTCCAGTGATCCATTATTCAATTCAAACATGAAAAAGAAAATGTTCTGAAAACAGATGGTCATCAAAAATGGAGGTAACACGGCATATCAACTATTTATAAAAGAGATTGACAATCTGCGGTGGTGGCCTGGTGGTATCGGGTGCTGGATTGCTGATCCTAAGGTTGGGGGTTCGAGTCCCACTCTCCACAAGGTTGTCAGTGTCCAGTCCCCCCAGTGCAGCTAACTGGGTTATCAAAGGCCGGCCATGTCTCTCACTGTCGATGGTGGGAGGTTCATGTAAATGAACCATTGCTTACTTTCGTAAAGAGTATCTGTATAACCGTCAGCATGTTTCTGTCCCTTACTAAGGGTTCTGTCAGGAAGGGCATCCGACGTAAAAACCCATGAACCAAATCAAACATGCGAATCAGATGATCCGCTGTGGCGACCCCTGAAAAAGGGAAAAAGCCAAAAGGAAAAAAGAAGAGAAAAGAAATTCATGCAGACACACTGAGTGTCAGTCAGGGTATATATTTCAGTGCGCGCACACACACACACACACACACACACACACACACACACACATACACACACACACGCAAACACAATCTCTCTCTCTCTCTCTCTCTCTCTCTCTCTATCTCTCTCTCTCTCTCTCTCTCTCTCTCAAAAATTGTTTGAAACTAACTGAAATATCTCCTTTAGTAAAACACACATGGAGCAGTTTTATCATCAGAGGCTCCGCAAATCTGTTATGTACGTTGAAGAGAATAAAAATAAATACATTTATTCATAAAATGTAACATGACGAATTACAATGAAATAATTACAATCACATGATACAATATTATTTAAATGTGATGCTATAATTGTTTTCATTCCTCCAACATCCAAAGATCAGAAACAATTTTATGGATAAATTAATAATTGATGATGTGAGGTAAACACACGACCGCAGTAACTGCTGTGTCACTGACTGACAGAACAATATATAACATCTGAATACTCAGCGTCATCAGGTCTCCTCTTCTGTTTCTCCTCACGGAACTGTGGAGCAGAACAAAATGTTTTTATTATTTAAGGATAAAGTATAAAGACACAGTGTTCAGGTGTAATTTTGGATTTTTTATTTAATACAAACAGACTTTAAATGAAAATCAGTCTGTTCAACATATAAATATTGTATTTTGGTGATTTTTTTGGTGACTGACAAGTCCGTAAGGCCGACTGGGTATTCTAACCATAGAACCAACTGAGTGTCTCCTTTGCAGTACACTTTGGATCGTTGTCCCGAGTCTCATCATCATCATCATCATCATCATGCTGTATGGCAATACTCTTGAATTTTAAAGTACATGATTTTCTTTCATAATTTGCATTCTACTGGTACAATAAGAAGAGAAACAGCCCCACACCTTCATAGCTCCTTCTCTGAATCATGTTTCATAGCAAACCAAATAATATTTCATGACAAACTCTCACATTCATACTGCTTTAGATTTCTTCTCATTGCTAATCAACATTCAAATCTTCTTCTTCTTTTCCTTTCGGCTGGTCCGTTCAGAGGTCGCCACAGTGAATCGTCTGCCTACATCTCATTCTGTCCTCTGTATCTTCTTCTCTTACACCAATTACCTTCCTGTCCTCCTTCACCACATCCATAAATCTTCTCTTTGGTCTTCCTCTCGGCCTTCTACCTGGTAGTTCCAACCTCAGCATCCTACTACCAATATACTCACTATCCCTCCTCTGTACATGTCCAAACCATCTCAATCTAGCCTCTCTGACTTTGTCTCCAAAACATATTACATGTGCTGTCCCTCTGATGTACTCATTTTTGATCCTATCCATCCTCGTTTCTCCCAAAGAGAACCTCATTTTCATCTATGCTACTTCTAACTCTGCCTCCTGTCTTTTCCTCCGAGTCACTTTCTAAACCAGACAACATTGCTGGCCTCAACATCGTCATGTACACCTTTCCTTCCATTCTTGCCGATACCTTCCTATCACAAATCACACCGGACACTTTTCTCCAACCATTCCAACCTTCCTGCACACGCTTCTTCACCTCTTTTCCACCCTCACTTATCAACTTTGAAATATCCTGTATTAAAACTTCAGCATGTCTATTCCACTATATTCACAAGGCTTCTGAGACGACTGAATGGAAGCCGTGGCTGTACAGTACATTGTATGTTTTCCCTGTGATGACCAGATCCACTATTGCCAGCTCTGTCTTTTTGCATGCTGCTTGGCTCCGGGGGAATTCTACTAATCTCCTGAGTGTCTTCCTGGAAATAACGATTTATGGTTGCGCTTTCCATTATAGGAATATTTTGTTGTGTGTGTGTGTATGTGTGTGTGTGTGTGTATGTATGTGTGTGTGTATGTGTGTGTATGTATGTATGTGTGTGTGTGTGTGTGTGTGTGTGTGTGTATGTATGTGTGTGTATGTATGTGTGTGTGTGTACCATTTATTTATCAGGTTTAATAAACAGGAGATCAGTGTACCTAATCATGTCTACTTTAACTTTTGCTGTCTCAGATTTACCTCATTATCTTCCGCTTCAACACCTAAACACAACACACTGATTATTATTATTATTATTATTATTATTATTATTATTATTATTACTGAGAGGAGCGTATGGTCCTTTAAGTGCAATAACTTACCTTTAGGTGTTTGTCTGTGTTTCAGTACGATGAAGATCAGGACACCAAAAAAATTAACAATCACAAAGATCACAATAAGTGCAAAGTACACACCAGCACATACACAACCTTGGAAAAAAAAATAAATAAATCAAACACTTTGCATCATATTTACATGAAAAATATAAAAACTAAGCATTTGTCAGGACAAAAATCAACAAACCTTGATCTCTGTCTGAGTTCTCCAAAACATTTTCACTTCCATCTGAAAATGTCAACATTTTTTTTTTTCATGTCTCAGGCACCTTAAAAATAAACTCCACTGAAACTCTTAATTTATTAAAGAAAATTACCTTTGACTTGTATAAAAGTCGAATTACTGAAGTGTATTTGGTCGAGTTCTCTGTAGCTGCAGTAATAGAGTCCAGTATCAGAGACGTTTACTGCAGTGATGGTGAGAGTCGAGATCTTACCCTGAACAGACATCACTATTCTCTCACTCTCAGTAAAGAAGTAACAGGTTCGTGATGGAGCTGATGAATAAAACTGTTTACACCCAAGAAAAAGTGGAAGTGATCTGTTTATCTGTTTATACCAGAAGATGTAACCTGTATTAATCAGGTCATGTTCACACCAAATACTAACTTCACCTCCGACTTCTACCTCCAAAGAACTGAGAGTCGCTGAGAGTAAACCTGCAGCACACACACACACACACACACACACACACACAATTCATATTAATGACACATCATATGCGACAAGGATATGTTCATTTTTGTTAATTTTTTGTGCTCCAGTCTCACTGTGAGCCTTATAATAGAAAAAGCACGAAAGAAAATGAGATGAGATGATAAATGAGATGATTGACACTTACCCATGGCACAGAGAAACAAAGGCAGAGTTTTAACCTGTACCATCCTGTATCTGCAGTGTAACACAGAGGAAATAACATAGGGTGAAATGGCATGATGCTTTATCTGTGTGTGTTTGGTGGGTGGGGCAGAGCATGCAAACCCCACATAGAAAGACACCTGTCCACTACATGGTTCTCAAATGTGAGACCTTCTGACTAAGTAATAACAGCAGCAACCACTGAGCACAATGGACAACGCTGCCAGTCATGACACATTAATACTTTCAGAACAAACTAACAAAATAAACAAACTGACACATTAATTAAGATGCAGCACTGCGTCACCCTCTCATGAAAATAGGTTTATAATTATCACTGTCCATTAATGTTTAATTACGCCGAGCTGTTTTTATTGAAAAACATGACACAATCATTTAAATGACTTCTCAAAGCCAGTTTGAAGATAAGTAGCTCCATCATTGTTATATTCAGTTGGTGATATCTTCAGGAAAAAGAAAATGGTGGTGTGCAGATTCTGGTCTTCACCCTTCTGTGATAGGATGTGGACCCCACCCAATACTAAATGCATTCATCTCAGCCTAGGTAAGGATGCTTGACTGTATCTGCTTGATGGGTTTTGGTTGTAGTCAGGAGGGGACCATGGACACTCCTTACTCCTGACCCAAAGATGCTACTTGTGAATTCAGACTTTTCTGCTTTGAAATAGAGCTGATCAGAATTCTTAAAGGACCTTATATTGCAGTGTCTGTATATATATATATATATATATATATATATATATATACATACATACATACATACATACTCCTCATACATGAGGCGGGGGGGGGGGGGGGGCACTAACCAGTGTCTCTCCTCCTTATGCCGGTCCCAAGCCCGGATAAATGCAGAGGGTTGCGACAGGAAGGGCATCCGGCGTAAAACTTCTGCCACATTTAAACATGCAAATGATCAATACAGAATTCATACCGGATCGGTCGAGGCCCGGGTTAACAACGACCGCCATCAGTGCCGTCAACCAACAGGGTGCTGATGGAAATTGGACTACTGTTGGTCGAAGACGTCGAAGAAGGAGAGGCGGGAGGCGTGTCCGTGAGCAGAGAGAGAAGAGGAAATGCGTGAGCCTAGGACTGAGAGTAGGGACTTTGAATGTTGGAACTATGCAAGGAAAAGATAGGGAGCTGGCTGACATGATGCAGAGGAGGAAGGTGGACATACTGTGTGTTCAGGAGACCAGGTGGAAAGGTAGCAAGGCTAGAAGCTTAGGAGCAGGGTTTAAACTGTTTTATAATGGTGTGGATAGGAAGAGAAATGGAGTAGGAGTCATCTTGAAGGAAGGGTTTGTCAGGAATGTTCTAGAAGTGAAAAGAGTGTCAGACAGAGTGATGAGTCTCAAGTTAGAAATTGAAGGCGTGATGGTCAATGTTGTTAGTGCTTATGCCCCACAGGCAGGATGTAAGCTAGAAGAGAAGGAGAGATTCTGGAGTGAGTTAGATGAAGTGATGCAGAGTACCCCCAGAGGTGAAAGAGTGGTCATTGGAGCAGCCTTCAATGGACATGTTGGTGCAGGCAACAGAGGGGACGAGGAAGTGATGGGCAGGTTTGGTATCCAGGACAGGAACACAGAAGGACAGATGTTGATCGATTTTGCAAAAAGGATGGAAATGGCTGTGGTGAATACTTTCTTCAAGAAGAAACAGAAGCATAGGGTGACTTATGAAAGCGGAGGTAAGAGCACACAGGTAGACTACATCTTGTGTAGGCGATGTAATTTGAAGGAAGTCAGTGACTGCAAAGTAGTAGTGGGTGAGAGTGTTGCAAAACAGCATAGGATGGTGGTGTGCAGGATGACGCTGATGGTAAGAAAGGTGAAGAAGGTATAGGCAGAGCAGGAAGACAAAGTGGTGGAAGCTGAAAAGGAAGAGTGTCGTGTTGTCTTCAAGGAGGAGTTGAAACAGGCTTTGGGTAGTCAGGAAGTGCTTCCAGAGGACTGGACAACCACAGCCAATGTGATCAGGGAGACTGGTAGGAGAGTACTTGGTGTGTCCTCTGGAAGGAAAGTAGATAAGGAAACTTGGTGGTGGAATGAGGAAGTGCAGGAGTGTGTACAAAAGAAGAGGTTAGCCAAGAAGAAGTGGGACATTGAAAGGACCGAAGAGAGTAAACAGGAGTACAGGGAGACACAGCGTAAGGCGAAGGTAGCAGTGTCAAAGGCCAAACAGAGGGCGTATGATGACTTGTATGATAGGTTGAACAGTAAGGAGGGAGAAAATGATCTATACAGGTTAGCACAGCAGAGAAATAGAGATGGGAAAGACGTGCAGCAGGTTAGAGTGATAAAGGACAGAGAGGGAAATGTATTGACTGATGACAGAAGTGTGCTGGGAAGATGGAAAGAGTACTTTGAAGAGCTGATGAATGAGGAAAATGAGAGAGAAAAAGAGTAGAAGGGGTGACCATTGAGGAGCAGGAAGTAGCAAAGATTAGTAAGGGAGAAGTGAGGAGGGCATTGAAGAGGATGAAGAATGGAAAGGCAGTTGGCCCTGATGACATACCAGTTGAGGTATGGAAGTGTCTAGGGGAAGTAGCAGTAGATTTTCTGACAAGAATATTCAACAAGGTCTTAGAAAGTGAGCAGATGCCAGAGGAATGGAGGAGAAGTGTGCTTGTGCCCATTTTTAAGAACAAGGGAGATGTACAGAGTTGTAGCAACTACAGAGGGATAAAGTTGATGAGCCATACAATGAAGCTATGGGAAAGAATAGTGGAAGCAAGACTAAGGGCAGAGGTCAGCATTTGTGAACAACAGTTTGGTTTCATGCCAAGAAAGAGCACCACAGATGCAGTGTTTGCTTTAAGGATGTTAATAGAGAAGTACAGAGAAGGTCAGAAGGAGCTGCATTGTGCCTTTGTGGATCTGGAGAAAGCATATGACAGGGTGCCAAGAGAAGAACTGTGGTATTGTATGAGAAAGTCTGGAGTGACAGAGAAGTATGTTAGAGTGGTGCAGGACATGTATGAGAGATGTAAGACAGTGGTGAGGTGTGCTGTCGGTGTGACAGAAGAGTTCAAGGTGGAGGTGGGACTGCATCAAGGGTCAGCTCTCAGCCCCTTCTTGTTTGCTATGGTGATGGACAGGCTAACAGACGAGGTTAGACAAGAATCTCCATGGACTATGATGTTTGCAGATGACATCGTGATCTGTAGTGAGAGCAGAGACCAAGTGGAGGAAAATCTAGAGAGGTGGAGGTATGCCCTGGAAAGGAGAGGAATGAAGGTTAGCCTCAGAAAATCAGAATACATGTGTGTGAATGAGAAGGACCCAAGAGGAACTGTGAGGTTACAGGGGCAGGGATAAAGAAGGTGGAGGATTTTAAGTACTTAGGCTCAACAATCCAGAGCAATGGAGAGTGTGGAAAAGAGGTGAAGAAGCGCGTGCAGGCAGGTTGGAATGGTTGGAGAAAAGTGTCTGGTGTGATGTGTGATAGGAGAGTATCGGCAAGAATGAAGGGAAAAGTGTACAAGATGGTGATGAGGCCAGCAATGTTGTATGGTTTAGAGACAGTGGCCCTGGGGAAAAGACAGGAGTCAGAGTTGGAGGTAGCAGAGATGAAAATGTTGAGGTTCTCTTTGGGAGTAACTTGAGGATGGATAGGATCAGAAATGAGTACATCAGAGGGACAGCACATGTTAGATGTTTTGGAGACAAAGTCAGAGAGGCTAGATTGAGATGGTTTGGACATGTACAGAGGAGGGATAGTGAGTATATTGGTCGTAGGATGCTGAGGTTGGAACTACCAGGCAAAAGGCCCAGAGGAAGACCAAAGAGAAGATTTATGGATGCGGTGAAGGCGGACATGAAGGTCGTTGGAGTAAGAGTAGAAGATGCAGAGGATAGGGAGAGATGGAGGCAGATCATTTGCTGTGGCGACCCCTGACGGGAACAGCCGAAAGGAAAAGAAGAAGAAGAAGAAGACATACATACATACTCCATTACGAACACCATGTTTGAACATAAGGGTGTCCATAAGTGCAATTAGCACCAGGACACCTGAGCCTGCAGTTTGATGATCGACATTGTTGTCGTGTCACCGGACTTGTGGCAGCATACTCTGAACACTGGCGTGAAGAGGGGAGCTGAGCTGTCAACCGATCATCACCTGGTGGTACGCTGGCTCCAATAGTGGGAAAGGCCGATCTCCAGATCTGGCAAGCTCAAGTGTGCAGTCAAGTTGTAGTCTCCAAGAAATCTTTGGCAGAGTCTCGTGTCAGAAGGGCATTTATCTCCTACCTCTGACAGAGCTACAACATCCCGTAGGAGGCGGGTGAAATGAAATTAGAATGGAACATGTTTTGTGCCTCCATTATTAAGGCAGCAGCCCATAGATGTGGCTGGAAGGTCATTGGTACCTGTCGTGGCAGTAACCCCCTAACCAGGTGTTGGACACTTATGATGAAGAGGAGGTGACCAGCTGAAAAAGGAGGCCTATTGGATCTTATTGGTCTGTGGGACTCCCGAGGTAGCAGACAGGTACTGGCAGACCAAACGAGTTGCAGCCCGAGATGTCAACAGTGCAAAATCTCAGTAGTGGGTGAAGTTTTGTGAGGGCTTGGAAAGCAATTATCAATTGGTCTGAAAATGGTTCTGCACCACCATCTTATACCTCAAGAGGAGGGAACAGTTCTCCACAAATGTTGTTTACATTGGAAGTGGTGGGTGGCACAGTGGCGTAATGGTTAGCACATAAGCCTCACAACAAGATGGTTTGGGTTCGATTCCTAGCCTTAGAGTTTCTCCCTCTGTTCTCCCCCTGCTTGTGTGGGTTTCTTCAGGGTACTTCAGTTTCTTTCCACAGTCCAAAAACATGTACAGTAGGTTAATTACCTGTTTCAAATTTTGCCCAGGTATGAATGGTTGTCTGAGTGTTTTCCCTGCAATGGCCTGGTGAGCTGTCCAGGGTGTACTGAGCCCTCACCCAGAGTAGACTGAGGATGGTGACCCTAATTAGGATTAAGCAGTTCAGAAAATGAATGAATGGCTGACAGTGAGGAGCTGCTCAATCCCAATAACATGCCATTTGTGGATGAGGAAGACATCCATCACTGGAGCTGAGGTCACTGAGGTAGTCAAAACGCTTCTCGATGGTCGGGCTTCAAGGGTGGATGAGATCCGCCCTGAATATCTCAGGGCTCTGCATGTTGTAGGACTGTTTTGATTGACACGTCTCTGCAACATAAATGATGGCTGGTGTCTGGGATATCTCAAATGAAGTGGCCTACACTTTCTTCAGGCCAGAACCCCATAGAAAACCTCAGACAAGTTATTGAGACATTAACATTATTTGTGAGTCGTGTGTGTGTGTGTGTGTGTGTGTGTGTGTGTGTGTGTGTGTGTGTGTGTGTGTGTGTGTGTGTGTGAACATTTCTAAGATGAATAGAAAGACATTATAAACCTCCTTATATACAATGAATTTTCCAAATGTTGGCTGCCATTGCCTATATATGCTTGGGTGCAATTTCTGATGACTGTCTTGGGCCACTGGGTTCTGTCAGGTGTCAGGAGCATCTACGTCCTTCTTGAAAGACGACTAGTATTTGTCATCATTACTGCATAATCTAATATGTTTAAGTGATCGATACCTGAACATAAATTCTCATAAAAACTCAAGACAGGTCAATTTTTATTCCTATTTAGACCCTATTTACAGGGGCTGAGCTAAGGGTCAGCAGTCATTGTTTTTGCACAAGTAACATGAACTCCAACCGGGGTCGTCTGGAACAAGTAAACAAACAGATCCATTCAGCAAATGACATTTGAGCTACTCAAAATATGCACGATCAAGAAGCCACTATCGCGGCAATTTTGATGAACTGAGAATAAACGGTGACCTATTAGAACCAGAGACTGAGGAGTCTTGTGGAGACAGTGAAATCACGTTGTAGTAACTCTGAGGAAGAGAATGCTGCCAGCGATGTGTGCGACGGTGAATCCCAAATGGTTTATGCCGCCTATAATGAATAAAACTTCCATTAAATTAAATTAAATTTCATGTGTGTAAAATGTATTTTTTCTTTAAACAATTGAATTATTTTTGGGGCCACCTTGTACGCACACACACACACACACACACACACACACACACACACACACACACACACACACACACAGAGAGAGAGAGAGAGAGAGAGAGAGAGAGAGAAAGAGAGTTTAATTAGTAATGGTCTGAACTGTTATTATAATGATAGACTTTAATCACCCTTCAGACATCGTTTAACATGGTGACGGCTATAATAATTGATATTTATTTTCATAAGTTAACTGTTGAAAGTAGGTTGTGGTCAGAAGCAAATGGAACACAGGGTTGGGTTTCAGAAACCGCTGGAGGTAAAAGGTAAAGCAGATGCAGGGCAGTGTAGTGAGTTTCAGGTCTGTGGTTGGAAAACTTTCGTGCTATGAAATGGACAGTTGCTGCGTGTGTTTCAGGCGAGTTGTGGTTGTAGAGAGTGCAGTTTTTCTTCTCTCTGTCTGTGATGTTAACATGAAAAATTATATATGAAGTGATTCTCATCATATTGATGGAATAACACAAGGGCCACACTGAGAAATGTTCTGTACTCCCCAACCACTTATCACAGCCCATACTGCATCACACTCTCGCTGATTCTCTACCACTGCTAGGAACACCTGAATCTCAACTGGTCTCTGTTCTGGCACTGAGATGGTGGAGTAAACTATCTCTAGATTTTCGGACAGATGAATAGTTGTCTCCAAAGATGGCTGAAAAGCTCCCTTTTTCAGAAATACTGGTACTTTGATAAGTACTATGTCATACATGTACGCACACACAAACACACACACAGAAGTGAGAGGAGTGTCAGACAGAGTGATGAGTCTCAAGTGAGAAATTGAAGGTGTAATGTTCAATGTTGTTAGTGCTTATGCCCCACAGACAGGATGTGAGTTAGAAGAGAAGGAGAGATTCTGGAGGGAGTTAGATGAAGTGATGCAGAATACCCCCAGAGGTGAAAGAGTGGTCATTGGGGCAGACTTCAATGGGCATGTTGGTGCAGGAAACAGAGGGGACGAGGAAGTGATGGGTAGGTTTGGTATCCAGGACAGGAACGCAGAAGGACAGATGTTGGTAGATTTTGCAAAAAGGATGGAAATGGCTGTGGTGAATACTTTCTTCCAGAAGAGAGAGGAGCATAGGGTGACTTATAAAAGTGGAGGTAGGAGCACACAGGTAGACTACATCTTGTGCAGGCAATATAATTTAAAGGAAGTCAGTGACTGCAAAGTAATAGCGGCTGAGAGTGTTGCCAAACAGCATAGGATTGTGGTGTGCAGGATGATGCTGATGGTGAGGAAGGTGAAGAAGGCAAAGGCAGAGCAGAAGACAAAGTCGTGGAAGTTGAAAAAGGAAGTGTGTCGGGTTGTCTTCAAGGAGGAGTTGAAACAGGCTTTGGGTGGTCAGGAAGTGCTTCCAGATGACTGGACAACTACAGCTAATGTGATCAGGGAGACAGGTAGGAGAATACTTGGTGTGTCCTCTGGAAGGAAAGTAGATAAGGAGACTTGGTGGTGGAATGAGGAAGTGCAGGAGTGTGTACAAAGGAAGAGGTTAGCTAAGAAGAAGTGCGACATTGAGAAAACCGAAGAGAGTAAACAGGAGTACAGGGAGACACAGCGTAAGGCAAAGGTAGCAGTGTCAAAGGCCAAACAGAGCGCGTTTGATTACTTGTATGCTCGTTTGGAAAGTAAAGAGGGAGAAAATGATTTATACAGGTTGGCACAGCAGAGAAATAGAGATGGGAAGGACGTGCAGCAAGTTAGATTGATAAAAGACAGAGAGGGAAATGTATTGACTGATGACAGAAGTGTGCTGGGAAGATGGAAAGAGTACTTTGAAGAGCTGATGAATGAGGAAAATGAGAGAGAAAAAAGAGTAGAAGAGGTGACTGTTGAAGACCAGGAAGTAGCAAAGATTAGTAAGGGTGAAGTGAGGAGGGCATTGAAGAGGATGAAGAATGGAAAGGCAGTTGGTCCTGATGACATACCGGTGGAGGTATGGAAATGTCTCGGAGAGGTAGCAGTAGATTTTCTGACAAGAACATTTAACAAGATCTTAGAGAGTGAGGGGATGCCAGAGGAATGGAGGAGAAGTGTGCTGGTGCCCATTTTTAAGAACAAGGGAGATGTGCAGAGTTGTGGCAACTACAGAGGGATAAAGTTGATGAGCCATAGCACTGTGCCTTTGTGGATCTGGAGAAAGCATATGACAGGGTGCCGAGAGAAGAACTGTGGTATTGCTTGAGGAAGTCTGGAGTGGCAGAGGAGTATGTTAGAGT
This sequence comes from Plotosus lineatus, assembly GCA_024760905.1. Lineage (NCBI taxonomy): Eukaryota > Metazoa > Chordata > Actinopteri > Siluriformes > Plotosidae > Plotosus > Plotosus lineatus. Next base: position 9,727,509 of record CM045734.1, on the reverse strand, counting down.
GGTGCAGGACATGTATGAGAGATGTCAGACAGTGGTGAGGTGTGCTGTGGGTGTGACACAAGAGTTCAAGGTGGAGGTGGGACTGCATCAAGGGTCAGCTCTCAGCTCCTTCTTGTTTGCTATGGTGATGGACAGGCTGGCAGACGAGGTTAGACAAGATTCCCTATGGACTATGATGTTTGCAGATGACATTGTGATCTGTAGTGAGAGCAGAGAACAAGTGCAGGACAATCTAGAGAGGTGGAAGTATGCCCTGGAATGGAGGGGAATGAAGATTAGCCTCAGTAAGACAGAATACATGTGCATGAATGACAAGGACCCAAGAGGAACGGTAAGATTACAGGGAGCATAGACAAGAAAGGTGGAGGATTTTAAGTACTTAGGCTCAACAATCCAGAGCAATGGAGAGTGTGGAAAAGAGGTGAAGAAGCGTGTGCAGGCAGGTTGGAATGGTTGGAGAAAAGTGTCCATTGTGATGTGTGATAGGAGGGTATCGGCAAGAATGAAAGGAAAGGTGTACAAGATGGTGTTGAGGCCAACAATGTTGTATGGGTTAGAAACAGTGGCCCTGGGGAAAAGACAGGAGGCAGAGCTGGAGGTAGCAGAGATGAAAATGTTGAGGTTCTCTTTGGGAGTAACGAGGATGGAAGGATTAGGAATGAGCACATCAGAGGGACAGCACATGTAAGACGTTTTGGAGACAAAGTCAGAGAGGCTAGATTGAGATGGTTTGGACATGTACAGAGGAGGGATAGTGAGTATATTGGTAGTAGGATGCTGAGGTTTGAACTACCAGGTAGAAGGCCGAGAGGAAGACCAAAGAGAAGATTTATGGATGTGGTGAAGGAGGACAGGAAGGTAATTGGTGTAAGAGAAGAAGATGCAGAGGACAGAATGAGATGTAGGCAGGTGATTCGCTGTGGTGACCCCTGAAGGGAAAAGCTGAAAGGAAAAGAAGAAAGAAGAAGAAGACATGCAGTGGCTGTCCATTTGGTGGTTTGGATGTTTTCCAACCACAGAACTCACACTGTTCATGCACCATTTTAGCATTTTAAAGACAAAAGCATATGGAACCCACAACTCTGAGGTGCAGGTGCTTTGAGGGGCCTAAAACGGTTGCTGTGTGGAACGTGACTGTGAGGTCACCTTACAGCTTAATTTGTCCTGTACCATGTGTGTTTCTGTATGTAAACGATTTGTATTGAAAAACAACATATAAATGTAAACAGACAACTGTTGGATAAAATATCTGGGTAATATACAGTCTCTATGTGTGAATATGTATATGTATATGCATGTATATGCTCTCCCATTGGCTATCTCCCAACACCTTGCTCCGCTGGCCTTCCATTGGCTAGGAGGGAGCTGCATCTCCATGATTCCCATGATGGTTTTCATGGATACCCATGATGCTTTTCATGTGCTTTCGACCCATTGCTCTTCACGGAGTTCTAACAAATGTAAAGGACAGAGTTACTGTTGTTTCGTGAGTTTTTCGGGTGTGCTCATTGCTATTCTTTGTTATTCATCATGGGCCCCAAGAAAGTGATCCTCGGTGTGAGTGAAAAGAAAAAGCAGGCTCTTTGCATGCGGTTGAGTGATATCGCACAGGAATATGGCTGATCCTACTTCGCAGAAATCAGTGGTCATGGGGGTCTTGGTCCCCATTAACGGCAGAAAGTGAGGGGTCCCTGCATATACATAGTATGAGCTATGAATGTATTCACAATAGTTGAAGAAAAGCATTGAATACATTACAGATGTTCCCTAACTTACGTTTTTAATTGGTTCCGGATGGCTGAACGGAAGTTGAAAGTAAAAGTAAGTTGTTACAGTGACGTATGACGTCTGATGTATGACGCTCAAACTGTACTATTCATCCATAAATACAATTACCGTATCTCATAAAACACCCCTAAATCAATTGTTATATACAAAACATTGTAAAATTACATCAAATATATCAAATAATATCAACATGAAATTCAAATAAATTAAATTCAAGCAAAAAAAAATCAAATTGATACATTTTAATCAAATTCACTCATCAAATATCAAATACAGTATCAAATATAACCTTTAATATTCCCTATGATGAGATCTTTCTGCTTGTAAATGGTTCCGATGGTCGAAAGATGGTCACATGACATAAAGCTGAACCAACTCACTTTACAGGAAGCTACAGCCAATGAACTTGCACACTTTTCTTCACAGCTTTTCCACACTCTCCATTGCTCTGGATTGTTGAGCCCAAGTACTTAAAATCCTCCACTTTCCTTATCTCTGCTCAATGTAACCCCACCAGTCCTCTTGGGTCCTTGTCGTTCACACACATGTATTCTGGCGTACTGAGGCTAACCTTCATTCCCCTCCTTTCCAGGGCATACCTCCACCTCTCTAGATTTTCCCCCATTTGTTCCCTGCTCTCACTACAGATCACAATGTCATCTGCAAACATCATAGTCCATGGGAAATCTTGTCTAACCTCATCTGTCAGCCTGTCCATCACTCCAGCAAACAAGAAGGGGCTCAGAGCTCATCCTTGATGCAGTCCCACCTCCACCTTGAACTCTTCTGTCACACCGACAGCACACCTCACCACTGTCTTATCTCTCTCATACATGTCCTGTACCACTCGAGCATACTTCTCTGCCACTACAGAGTTCCTCATGCAATACCACAGTTCCTCTCTCGGCACCCTGTCCTACGCTTTCTCCAGATCCACAAAGGCACAATGCAGCTCCTTCTGCTGACCTTCTTTGTACTTCTCTATTAACATCCTCAAAGCAAACACTGCATCTGTGGTGCTATTTCTTGGCATGAAACCAAATTGTTGTTCACAAATGCTGACCTCTGCCTCTAGCTTCCGCTATTCTTTCCTATAACTTCATTGTATGGCTCATAAACTTTATCCCTTGGTAGTTGCCACAACTCTGCACATCTCCCATGTTCTTAAAAATGGGCACCAGCACACTTCTCCTCCATTCCTCTGTCATCTACTCACTCTCTAAGAGCTTGTTGAATGTTCTTGTCAGAAAATCTGCTGCTACCTCTCATAGACACTTCCATACATCCACCAGTTTGTCATCAGGACCAACTGCCTTTCCATTCTTCATCCTCTTCAATGCCCTCTTCACTTCACCCTTACTAATCTTTGTTACATTGTTCTCCTCAATGATCACCCCTTCTACTTTTTTTCTCTCTCATTTTCCTCATTCATCAGCTCAAAGTACTCTTTCCATCTTCCCAGCACACTTCTGTCATCAGTCAATACATTTCCCTCTCTGTCCTTTATCACTCGAACTTGCTGCACGTCTTTCCCATCTCTATTTCTCTGCTGTGCTAACCTCTATAAATCATTTTCTCCCTCCTTCCTGTGCAACCTATCATACAAGTCATCATGCACCCTCTGTTTGGCCTTTGACACCGCTACCTTCACCTTATGCTGTGTCTCCCTGTACTCCTGTTTACTCTCTTCGGTCCTCTCTGTGTCCCACTTCTTCTGAGCTAACCTCTTCCTTTGCACTTCCTCATTCCACCACCAAGTTTCCTTAGCTACTTTTCTTCCAGAGGACACACCAAGTACTCTCCTACCTGTCTCCCTGATCACATTGGCTGTGGTTGTCCAGTCATCTGGAAGCACTTCCTGACTACTCAAAGCCTGTTTCAACTCCTCCTTGAAGACAACACAACACTCTTCCTTTTTCAGCTTCCACCACTTTGTCTTCTGCTCTGCCTTTGCCTTCTTCACCTTCCTCATCATCAGCATCATCCTGCACACCACCATCCTATGGTGTTTGGCGACACTGTCACCCACTACTACTTGGCAGGCACTAACTTCCTTCAAATTTCATCGTCTGCAAAATATGTAGTCTACCTGTGTGCTCCTACCTCCGCTTTCATAAGTCACCCTATGCTCCTGTTTCTTCTGGAAGAAAGTATTGACCTCAGTGCAGGATGAACTTCACAATATAAATGTAGACTCTTCCACAGGATTTGTAGATAAATCTCTCTCTCTCGCTCTCTTGCTCTCCCTCTCTCTCGCTCTCTCTTTCTCTCTCTCTCAATCTTACTCTCTCTCTCTCTTTCTCTCACTCTCTAACTCTCTCTCCCCATCTCTATCTCACATTCACTCTCTCTCTCTCTCTCTCTCTCTCTCTCTCTCTCTCTCTCTCTCTCTCTCTCTCTCGCTCTCTCTCTCTCTCTTTCTATCTATCTATCTATCTATCTATCTATCTATCTATCTATCTATCTATCTATCTCTCTCTCTGTCTGTCTCTCTTTGAAAGCGTGAGATCCGCGTCCAGGATGAACAGCGCAGTGGTGATGTTTTTGGACAGCATGGAGAAAGTGAACCAAGTTGTTGAGAGCGGGGTTGTGCATGCTGAGGCTCTGGAAAGACCAGCTCTCCCCAGACGAACATTCCGGCATCGTCTCCGGAACCGACAGCATTTTACCCCCCGAAGACACGGACCCCTTTCCCGTCGACAGCCTCACCCCCCCGGATTTTAAGGACTGCTGTGGTTGGTTTTAGAACATGGTGTGTCAGGGCCTATAAAATTGTGTAACACCTCAGATAAAACAATGTAAAGACTGATGGTAAAAGTATTAAATAAAGAGAAACTCAGGGGTCAGACTGACACACCATGGAGGGTCCACCTGGGTTTGAAACCAGAAGTGGACCCCTCATGGAGAGCGCTGTACAAACCACCGTTGACAAAAAGAGTTGGAGACTTACAGTGGAGAATTTTACATGGTGCTGTCGCAGTTAATAGTTTTGTGAACATTTTAAATCCAGCTGTTGATGAAAGGTGTCCGTTCTGTTCCCTCAGAGAGACAGTGTTTCATTGTTTCCTGGACTGCAGCAGGCTGCAGTCCCTGTTTATGTGGTTATTGAGGCTGTTCTGTACATTTGGGGTGGTTTTTACGAAACACATTTTTATTCAGGGTTTTAGATACCAACAAAAGCCACTCATCTAACTCACTCCAGAATCTCTCCTTCTCTTTTCGCTCACATCCTGTCTGTGGGGCATAAACACTAACAACATTGAACATCACGCCTTCAATTTCTATCTTGAGACTCATCACTCTGTCTGACACTCTTTTCACTTCTCGAACATTCCTGACAAACTCCTCCTTCAAGATGACTCCGACTCCATTTCTCTTCCCATCCACACCATGATAAAACAGTTTAAACCCTGCTCCTATGCTTCTAGCCTTGTTACCTTTCCACCTGGTCTCCTGAACACACAGTATGTCCACCTTCCTCCTCTGCATCATGTCAGCCAGCTCTCTACCTTTTCCTGCCATAGTTCCAACATTCAAAGTCCCTACTTTCAGTCCTAGACTCATGCCTTTCCTCTTCTCTCTCTGGCAACGGACACGCCTCCCACCTCTCCTTCTTCGACGTCTTCGACCAATAGTAGTCCAATTTCCATCAGCACCCTGTTGGTTGACAGAACTGATGGCGGTCGTTGTTAACCCGGGCCTCGACCGATCCGGTATGTCATTCTTTCTTGTGATTCGCATAGTTTATTTGGCATTTGTTTTCCACCGGATGCCCTTCCTGACGCAACCCTCTGCATTAATCCGGGCTTGGGACCGGCGTGAGGGAGAGACGCTGGTTTGTGCCCCCCCCCCCCCCCCCCCCATCCCCTTCACGGCTGCATTATTTTATGCTGTTCAGTATCAGATCACATTATGCTCAAGACTACAGTTCTTTATAAATAAAAAATATTTGTATAAATAAGGAATAAATAACCCTGAACTAGAACATAACAATAATCAAAACAGCACTGTGTAATAAATGTGTAGTTACGTTTACACTATCGGTACTTTTTCTGCAACAGCATCACATCAAATGTTTTATTCTTTCTACACGACGGCAAATTTCCACCAATACAAATCACATTTCTTATCCCCGAATGTTTTAACTTTATTTCTGTGAGATTTCTGCTGATCGAGCGGTTTTAATAATAGAAACGTGATTGTGTTCAGCTTGAACTCGAACCTGGTTCAGTTCTTTCATGACTGATGATGTGATGACTCCGTATAGTCTGTGTCTGGATTTTTATTGATTTGAATCGACTTTGTGATTTTATTCGGAAAGATATTTTAAGTGTAGACATGATAGTAAAGCAGTTTAACCAAAATATAGACATGAAGCAATACAGGAATTAAAACAAGTCCAAACACTCTGATACACAATCCTGTGCTGTGAGGTGGAGCTTTTTGTAAAAACATTTGCTGAACAAAACATGAAGACGTCTCAGTGTCAGGTCAGGAGTGAAAGGATTCTTTCCACACTGCCATCACATGGAGGGTCAATGCAGATACATAAATACACAATTTGATTTTGTGGGTGGAAAACATATCCACTGACTTCTTTCTTATCTGTTTCTTTTCTTTTTTTTTTTTTTTTAATTTAAGATGTTGTCCAATGCAGCAAAACAATTAATAGTCCGCATCGGCCTCATGTAAAAACCTCCTGTGATCTTCTTGTGCTTTTATGGGTTTCTGATTGTGTGTGTGTGTGTGTGTGTGTGTGTGTGTGTGTGTGTGTGTGTGTGTGTGTGTGTGTGTGTGTGTGTGTGTGTGTGTGTGTGTTAGCCCTCTTATGGACTGCCAATCTACCCCAGCTTCACCCAGAGTTGGCTGACATAGGCTCCAGTATCCAAGAATATGAAGTAATTCAGTGAATGAATCAGTGAGTGTATGTTTCACAGTTATTCTCAAACAGTTGAAAAATAGTACAAAAATAATTAAAACAACAAAAATTTCCATGACATTCATGTCCATGATGAGTTGATGTCAACATTTTACCGTGATAATTTCAATACGATTCCAAAACCTCCGAATAAAACCAAACCCTGTAAAGCCATTTAATGTTTACAGTATCCTAATGATTTCATTCATGCATTCATTCACTGATTCGTAATAATTAGGGTTGCAGGGAGACTGGCACCCATCTGAGTGGATGCCGAGTGAGGGCAGAGTACTCCCTGAACAGCTCGTCAGGCCATCGCAGGGCACAAACACGCTAACGGCTATGAAGCTCCTCTTTACAAAAGTTATCAATGGTTCTTTTACATGAACCGCCACCCAGTCAGTGAGAGACATGACTGTTCTTTTCCTTTCGGCTGCTCCCTTCAGGGGTCGCCACAGCAAATCATCCGCCTCCATCTAACCCTGTCCTCTGCATCTTTTCTCTTACTCCAACAAGCTTCATGTCTTCCTTCACCACATCCATAAATCTCTTCTTTGGTCGTCTTCAAGGCCTTCTGCCTGGTAGTTCCAGCCTCAGCATCCTACTGCCAATATACTCACTATTCCTCCTCTGTGCATGTCCAAACCATCTCAATCTAGCCTCTCTGACTTTGTCTCCAAAACATCTTACATGGGCTGTCCCTCTGACGTACTCATTTCTGATCCTATCCATCCTCGTTACTCCAAGACAGAACCTCAATATTTTCATCTCTGCTTCCTCCAGCTCTGCGTCCTGCGTTTTCCTCAGCACCACTGTTTCTAAACCATACAACATTGCTGGCCTCATCACCGTCGTGTGCACTTTTCCTTTCATTCTTGCCGATACTCTCCTGTCGCACATCACACTAGACACTTTTCTCCAACCATTCCAACCTGCCTGCACACGCTTCGCCACCTCTCTAGATTTTCCTCCACTTATTCTCTGCTCGCACTACAGATCACAATGTCATCTGCAAACATCATAGTCCATGGAGATTCTTGCCTAACCTTGTCTGTCAGCCTGTCCCTCACCATCATAAACAAGACGGGGCTCAGAGCTAATTCTTGATGCAGTCCTACCTCCACCTTGAATTTGTCGGTCACGCCGGCAGCACACCTCACCACTGTCTTTCATCTATCAAAGATGTCCTGCACCACTCTAACATACTTCTCTTCCACTCCAGACTTCCTCATGCAATACTACAGTTCTTCTCTTGGCACCCTGTCATATGTGTTCTCCAGATCCACAAAGACACAATTCAGTTACCTCTAACCTTCTCTGTACTTCTCTATTAACATCCTCAAAGCAAACATTGCATCCGTGGTGCTCTTTCTTGGCATGAAACCAAACTGTTGTTCACAAATGCTGACCTCTGCCCTAAGTCTAGCTTCCAGTATTCTTTCCCATAACTTCATTGTATGGCTCATCAACTTTATCCCTCTGTAGTTGCCACAACTCTGCATGTCTCCCTTGTTCTTCAAAGTGGGCATCATCACACTTCGCCTCCATTCCTCTGGCATCCTCGCACTCTCTAATACCTTGCTGAATGTTCTTGTCAGAAAATCTGCTGCTACCTCTCCGAGACACTTCCATACCTCCACAGGTATATCATCAGGACCAACTGCCTTTCCATTCTTCATCGTCTTCAATGCCCTCCTCACCTCACCCTTACTAATCTTTGCTACTTCCTGCTTCTCAATGGTCACCTCTTCTATACGCTTTATTCTCTCCCATTTTCCTCATTCATCAGCTCTTCAAAGTACTCTTTCCAGCTTCCCAGCACACTTCTGTCATCAGTGAATACATTTTCCTCTCTGTCCTTTATTAATCTAACTTGCTGCACATCCTTGCCATCTCTAACTCTCTGCTGTGCCAACCTGGATAGATCATGTTCTCCCTCCTTACTGTCCAAGCTAGCATACAAGTCATCATACGCCCTCTGTTTGGCCTTTGCCACAGCTACTTTCACCTTCTGCTGTGTCTCCCTGTACTCCTGATTTACTCTCTTCGGTCCTCTCAATGTTCCGCTTCTTCTTAGCTAACCTCTTCCTTTGTACACACTCTACTTTCCTTCCAGAGGACACAGCAAGTACTCTCCTACCTGTCTCCCTGATCATATTTGCTGTGGTTGTCCAGTCATCAGGAAGCACTTCCTGACCGAATGAAAACTGTTTCAACTCCTCCTTGAAGGCAGCACTACCCTCTTCCTTTTTCAGCTTCCACCACTTTGTCTTCTGCTCTGCCTTTGCCCTCTTCACCTTCCTCACCATCAGGGTCATCCTGCACACCATCATCCTATGCTGTTTGGCAACACTCTTATCCACGACTCCTTTGCAGTTACTGACTTCCTTCAAATTACATCGCCTACACAAGATGTAGTCTACCTGTGTGTAGTCTACCTGTGTGAGACCTATGTCAGTGAGAGACATGACCTGGCCTTTGATAACCCAGTTGGCTGTGGTGAGGATGCAGCCGTGACAATTCGGTTGTCATGCTTGTTGAAATTCCCTCATAAAGGAAGTATTTTATTATTGACAGGCACACTAAGAGCTGCTCTTCATGCATTCATCACCCCACCCCAACTCTCTCTCTCTCTCTCTCTCTCTCTCTCTCTCTCTCTCTCTCTCTCTCTCTTTCTCTCTTTCTCACTCACTCACACACACACACACACACACACACACACACACACACACACACACACACACACACACACACACACACACTTCTCCATTATTGGACTGTGTGTGCAGATTATTTTATAAAACGGTGTTCAGTAGATAACAGCGACAGACAATTTCTCTAATGATCCAGTTTAAAGTGCTCCATGAATCATACGTACAATCTTTTCAGAAAATTAACGACAAAAAATAAATCCTTATCCCATTTCCACAACTAAGAAGTGAGCTTGTATGTCATAATAATATGTAAGTGTTATGTCATAATTATGAGCCAGGACGTAATAATTATGGGATGTTCAGTCAGAATTATGTGATTTTAAGTCATAGGTTTTGGCAGTACTGTGGCACAGTGTTAAACACATACACCCCACAGCCAATAGGTCACAATTCAATTTGATTCGATTCAGTTCTAGTTGTATTTGTTCTTTTTACAATTGCCATTGTGGTAAATCAGTTTTACACAGTAAAACAATGAAAGTACAACCTTACAAAGTATAAAAGAATGTAAAAATTTCCTACGAGCACTACACATACCTAATGAGCATCACCTGCGGTGACGCAAACAAGGAAAAACTCCCTCAGTAGAGGAAGAAACCTTGAGAGGAACCGGGTCCAAAAGGGAACCCCATCCTCATTTGGGTGGAACCAAAAAGATGAGAAATTCATTATAGTCCAGAATGGAGTCCAGCTGGTTATACATAATTATATGTAATTATAAATATATGTAATTATATTCAAGTCCTAAATAATTGTAGGAAAAGAGTTAATATCACCAGCAGTGAAGAGTCATGTTCACAGTCGTTAGTGCACATCTGGGTCCATATAGATCTTCATCAGCAGGAAGGAGGGGCTTCCAGGATGAGAACTCCAGTCAGCCTCAGTACACCAGGACTGAGCACAGGACTCAAGGAGCAGAGAGATGTGGACCTCAACAAAAAACGAGAGATTCGGAATTAGGATGAAGCGGTTCAGGAAATGAATGAATGAATGATAATGATGATGATGATAAGAGTTGAAATAAACTCAAATAAACATATATTCCTTCATTTTCTGAACTCCTTAATCCTAATTAGGGTCACAAGGAGGCTGGCACCCATCTCGGCCAACTCTGTGCAAGGGCGAGGTAAACTCGGGACACCCTGGACAGCTCGCCAGGTCATCGCAGGGTGCAGATATATGTAAGATAATGATAATAAAATCTCTCCCAGACCTGGTGTAGGTCACTCCAAAATATTTAAAAGCTGGAAACATGTGACTGAATTACTTTGACTGAAGTGCTTTAAATCTCTCACCAGGCAATGTTAAGAATTGCTCTGTGAGTGTGGCGTTTGTCACTGCCTGTGTGAACGTGGCTCGCCTAATGGTTAGAGAGGTGACTTTCTGACCGAAAGGAACCAGAATGAAAAACATGTGGGGAGTGAGCTACACCTTCCCTTCCTCCAGCTTCATGGCTGAAGTGCAAGCGACCCAACCAACCAACTCCAGCTGCTCTCAGGGCGCTCTAGTGTGTGTACCAGCCCACTGCTTCGAGTGTGTGTGCTTACTTTGGCTGGTTAACTGTATATAGAGTATCATATTACTGTAGGTACAGTCTAACATTACATATTATGTACAGTATTACTGTTCTGAAATAGTTTTACTGCAGATAGAATACATTGTTGATGTGTTGTTAGATGGAGAATATAATATTACTGTATGTTGATTCTAGCATTATTGTATATTAAGTATAGTATTGCTGGATATGAAATATAGTATTTTTGTATATAATATGGGAGACCGGGATGATGTCAGACTGGATCATTTCTAGGAAATTACAGAGCAAATGGGATTATATGTTTGGCCTGAAGTAGGTCAATCAGGCTCTTATTTTGGAAAGGACCCTTCGGCCTCCTGATAATGGTTCAGGCTTCTGAATTGGATGGAACCGTTTGGATGGCCACCTTCATGTTATCCATCTTTAATAACTTGCAACACAAACCCTACGTATGCAAAATACAGTAAATATTGTTGTGTTATTACTTGTGCTTTAGTGTAGTATTTTGATTTTTGGAAAAAAGTCGAGATAAAATATTCAACACACACCTGATTGGAATGATGGATTTTAGTTCTTAGTAATATTATGATGGCGGTACAGTGATGTGGTGGTGGCAAGTTTGCCTCACAGTAAGAAGATCCTGGGTTCGATTCATAATCTGGGTGTTGCTGTGTGGTGTTTGCATGTTCTCCCTGTGCTTGTGTGGCTTTCCTCCTGGTTCTCCAGTTTCTTCCCACAATTCAAAAGCATTGGCTGTTCCAGATCACCCATGGTGTGAGTGTGAGTATGAATGTGTTAGTGTTAGCCCAGCAGTGGCCTGGTGAGCTGTCCAGGGTGTGCCCCGCCCTTGCCCAGAGGTTGCCGACATTGGCGCCAACCTTCTTGCAACCCTAATTAGGATTAAGCGATTTAGAAAATGAATGAATGCGTAATATGATCATGCGAGAGTCTTAGGGGAATATCTATGGCTTGATAGGAGGAATCTGTAAGCTCATTAATTTCCTAACATGAAAATGGGCAAAAATGGGAGCGTTTGAGTACATGCTGATACCATTCAGTACACAGCAGAAAGGTAGACATATATTGGATTTTATGTACAGGCATAGATGTACTGATGGAAGTAAACAGCTCCTGTCAATAGACTAAACTTTTACCGGATCGGTTGAGGCCCGGGTTAACAAGACCGCCATCAGTGCTGTCAACCAACAGGGTGCTGATGGAAATTGGACTACTGTTGGTTGAAGACGTCGAAGAAGGAGAGGTAGGAGGCGTGTCCGTAGGCAGAGAGAGAAGAGGAAAAGCACGAGTCTCGGACTGAGAGTAGGGACTTTGAATGTTGGAACTAGACAAGGAAAAGACAGAGAGCTGGCTGACATGATGCAGAGGAGGAAGGTGGACATACTGTGTGTTCAGGAGACCAGGTGGAAATGTAGTCAAGCGAAAAGCTTAGGAGCGTGGTCATGTTGTGGATGGGAAGAGAAATGGAGTAGGAGTCATCTTGAAGGAGGAGTTGGTCAGGAATGTTCTCGAAGTGAAAAGGGTGTCAGACAGAGTGATGAGTCTAAAGTTAGAAATTGAAGGTGTGATGTTCAATGTTGTTAGTGCTTATGCCTCATAGGCAGGATGTGAACAAGAAGAGAAGGAGAGATTCTGGAGTGAGTTAGATGAAGTGATGCAGAGTACCCCCAGAGGTAAAAGAGTGGTCATTGGTGCAGACTTCAAAGGACATGTTGGTGCAGGCAACAGAGGGGATGAGGAAGTGATGGGCAGGTTTGATATCCAGGACAGGAACACAGAAGGACAGATGTTGATCGATTTTGCAAAAATGATGTAAATGGCTGTGGTAAATACTTGATTCGAGAAGAAACAGGAGCATAGGGTGACTTATAAAAGTGGAGGTAGGAGCACACAGGTAAACTACATCTTGTGTAGGTGATGTAATTTGAAGGAAATCAGTGACTGCAAAGTAATAGTGGGTGAGAGTGATGCCAAACAGCATAGGATGGTGGTATGCAGGATGACGCTGATGGTGAGGAAGGTGAAGAAGGCAAAGGCAGAGCAGAAAACAAAGTGGTGGAAGTTGAAAAAGAAAGAGGGTCGTGTTGTCTTCAAGGAGGAGTTGAAACAGGCTTTGGGTGGTCAGGAAGTGCTTCCTGATGACTGGACAACCACAGCAAATGTGATCAGGGACACAGGTCGGAGAGTACTTGGTGTGTCTTCTGTAAGGAAAGTAGATAAGGAGACTTGGTGGTGGAATGAGGAAGTGCAGGAATGTGTAAAAAGAAAGAGGTTAGCTAAGAAGTGGGACATTCAGAGGACCGAAGAGAGTAAACAGGAGTACAAGGAGACACAGCGTAAGGCGAAAGTAGCAGTGGCTAAGGCCAAACAGAGGGCATATGATGACTTGTATGATAGGTTGGACAGCAGAGAGATAGAGATGGGAAGGATGTGCAGCAAGTTAGAGTGATAAAGGACAGAGAGGGAAATGTATTGACTGATGACAGAAGTGTGCTGGGAAGATGGAAAGAGTACTTTGAAGAGCTGATGAATGAAAATGAAAAATAAGAGAAAAAAATGAGAGAAAAAAAAGAGCAGAAGAGGTGACCATTGAGGAGCAGTAAGTAGGTATGGAAGTGTCTAGGAGAGGTAGCAGTAGATTTTCTGACAAGAACATTCAACAAGGTCTGAGAGAGTGAGCAGATGCTGGAGGAGTGGAGGAGAAGTGTGCTGGTGCCCATTTTTAAGAACAAGGGAGACATGCAGAGTTGCGGCAACTACAGAGGGATAAAGTTGATGAGCCATAAGATGAGGTTATGGGATAGAATAGTGGAAGCTAGACTAAGGGCAGAGGTCAGCATTTGTGAGCAACAGTTTGGTTTCATGCCAAGAAAGAGCACCACTGATGCAATGTTTGCTTTGAGGATGTTAATAGAGAAGTGCAGAGAAGGTCAGAGGGAGCTGCATTGTGCCTTTGTGGATCTGGAAAAAGCGTATGACAAGGTGCCAAGAGAAGAACTGTGGTATTGCATGAGGAAGTCTGGAGTGGCAGAGAAGTATGTTAGAGTGGTGCAGGACATGTATGAGAGATGTAAGACAGTGGTGAGGTGTGCTGTGGGCGTGACCGACGAATTCAAGGTGGAGGTGGGACTGCATCAAGGATCAGCTCTTAGCCCCTTCTTGTTTGCAATGGTGATGGACAGGCTGACAGACGAGGTTAGGCAAGAATCTCAATGGACTATAATGTTTGCAGATGACATTGTGATCTGTAGTGACAGCAGAGAACAAGTGGAAGAAAATCTAGAGAGGTGGAGGTATGCCCTGAAAGGAGAGGAATGAAGGTTAGCCGCAGAACATCAGAATACATGTGTGTGAATGAGAAGGAACGGTGATGTTACAGGGAGCAGAGATAACGAAGGTGGAGGATTTTAAGTAATTTGGCTCAACAATCCAGAGAAAGTGGAGAGTGTGGAAAAGAGGTGAAGAAGTGTGTGCAGGCAGGCTGGAATTGTTGGAGAAAAGTGTCCGGTGTGATGTGCAATCGGAGAGTGTCAGCAAGAATGAAAGGAAAAGTGTACAAGACGATGGTGAGGCCAGCGATGTCGCATGGCCTAGAAACAGTGGTGCTGAGGAAAAGGCAGGAGGCAGAGCTGGCGGTAGCAGAGAGAAAATGTTGAGGTTCTCTCTGGGAGTAACGCGGATGGATAGGATCAGAAATGAGTACATCAGAGGGACAGCCCATGTAAAATGTTTTGGAGACAAAGTCAGAGAGGCTAGATTGAGATGGTTTGGGCATGTACAGAGGAGGGATAGTGAGTATATTGGAAGTAGGATGCTGAGGTTGGAACTACCAGGCAGAAGGTCTAGAGGAAGACCAAAGAAGAGATTTATGGATGTGGTGAAGGAAGACATGAAGGTCATTGGAGTAAGAGAAGAAGATGTAGAGGACAGGGCGAGATGGAGGCGGATGGTTTGCTGTGGCGACCCCTGAAGGGAACAGCCAAAAGGAAAAAGACGATGAAGAGTACAGCATACAACACTCATAGAAATGCAATAGAAATACTTATCTATGCACACACACACACACACACACACACACACACACACACACACACACACACACACACACACACTTGTATTTTTTGTTGTTTCACCACATGATTCTGGTGAATCCACTTTATATTGGGTTTTTAATTCAACACAGTCAAACAGTTTTATGTTAAAATACTCGACGCATATTTACTTCATCCCAATCGTCAGCAATATCAATATCATTTATGTGCACTTGGACTTAGTTGGAAAACCTTTATAAATCAAAATTAGACTCATTTGGCATTTGTTTTTTAATAAAATGAAAAGAAAGAAAATCAATTATAATCAAGATATTTTGGGAAATTTATATGAATAGAAGATATTCTGACTGTTCATTCATTTACTTTCTGATCTTTTGTATACTAATTTGGGTCGTAGGTAGGCTGGCGCCCATCTCGGCTGACTCTTTACAAAAGGCAGTACAGATGCTTCCAGAATTATGTTCATCCATTTTACGTTTTCTTGATTTTACGTTTTTTTTTTTCCAAAAAAAAAAGTCAAATTATGAGTTTAGATGTACCTTCATAGTACGCTGACATAATGACGCAATGGCGTAATTACGCTGCGTCCATTGTTTTCAAATGACAGACAGAACGTGCCCCTCCTTCTTCCCAGTTCAGTTTTATATATATATATATATATATATATATATATATAAAACTGAACTGGGAAGAAGGAGGGGCACGTTTGTCTGTCATTTGAAACAATGGATTTAGCGTAATTATTATATATATATATATATATATATATATATATATATATATATATATATATATATATATATATATAATCAGTTATATAGGCGCAATCTACCATGCATACTCAGTTAAGCAAAGAGAGTTGTAAAATGAATGAAAACCTGAATCCAGAAAAGAAAGGGAACTCTCCGCTGTGCTGGTCAGTACTCAGGCTGAGTACTAAACGAGTTCAACGGCGCCCTTGCTCACTTGAAAGACCGGAAGTCCGTATAACCCGCCTTTGTTTCAAGCACAGCAAGTGCATTACTTTCGGTATTGAGTGCCTCACATATTGTAAGTGTTGATTGTCTGTTTTAAGCTTCATGTAAAGTGAGTTGGCACAGCTTTAAGTAATGTGACTCAGCTGTTCAGAGTGTACTCCACCAGCAATCAGAGTAGGCTGAGATGGGTGCCAGCCTCTTCGTGACCCTGATAATGATTATTATGGACTCCACCCTCACTCCATCAAGCATCGTTCCTGATAATTTCTGTTAATTCGTTGAAGTTCTCAGTCAACCCATAATACTACCACAACCCATAATAAAAAATAATGACTTTGGCCACTGTTCTTCATCCCAGGCGAGTTACACAGAGCTGTCAGTATGTTTTTTTTTTCCCTGCGGTGGCCTAGTGAGCCATTCAGGGTCTACTCTGCCTCTGCTCAGAGTCGGCTGAGATGGGCGCCAGCCTCCTCGCGACCTTAATTAGTATGAAACGGTTCATAAAAAGAATGAATAACTGAAATGAATGAATGTATATTTAATACGGCTTGCACAAGGAGATTTGGCAGATGCTTTTATCAAGCGTGACTTACAATCATCATTTTTCATACAACTGAGCAACTGAGAGTTAAGGGCCTTGCTCAAGGGCCCAACAGTGGTGATTGTAGGAATTGAACCACTGACCTTTGGATCAGTAATCCATTTCCTGAACCACTAATCCACCACTGCCCATTTTGAACGAGAAGGAACGGCCTCTTCATGAACGGACTGACCCTCTCTGGCTGGCAGATCTGGCCTTTACATTCGATTTTACTCATCACCTGAATACACTGAACAAGAGCCGACAAGGGAAACAACTGCTGCTGCTACACCATGTATGTGAGTGTTGGCCCTGCGATGGCCTGGAGAGCTGTCCAGAGCTGGCTGAGATGGGCACCAGCCTCCCTGCGACCCTAATTAAGATTAAGTGACTTCGAAAAATGAACGAATCATGTGGAGTAATAGATGGTGGAAGGAACCCAGTGAGCTTTTGAAAAAAATTTCAATGGTCGGTAAATTCACTGATTTATTTAGAACAATACATGCAGTATTGCTGTTATCTCCTGATACATAAAGAATGTTGAATGTAAAGTGTTTACATATCAGTCACTATAGAATATCTCAGGTTTACAATTTATAATAATAATAATAATAATAATAATAATAATAATAATAATAATAATAAACTCTGGCTTTAGACAAAACACACACACACACACACACACACACACACACACACACACACACACACACACACACACACACTCACATAGATATGCCTGCACTTTAGGTAAACATAAATAGTGAATAAAAAGTAAACACAACCTGAAGGTAATAGTTGTTTTTACTGAAATAGTAAATTTTACCCTGCGGGTCAGGGCTGTGCGACATGAAGAGAAGATATTAAATAATAATAGACATTGCAGGAAGTTACATCATTTGGACATTTTATTTGTATTAAAGCTACACGACCGTGTTCAGATATCCGCGACTGTGCTGTCAGTACCAGTGATGACTGCAGGTCGTCTCTGTTGACCCGCACAGGGTTTAAAGCATTTCCTGCTAAACGACTGTGAAAGGCCTTGGTCATGTTTACAACTGCGTTTTAGCATCGATTTAATAATCAGAACCAGATTACACTTATTTTATTCAATTACTTTATTATTCGTACCAGGGAAGTCTGAATCGAATCTCTCTGAAAACTGCACACAGACACAGAACCGGACTTTTCCCTCTCACCTGGATAACAGGTAAACACAATGGGGGAGAAATGTTTATGATCATTAAGGTTGTGTGAAGTGAGGACTGTTATTGTCGCTGATTTCTTTTATTCATCATCTTATCTTATTTTATCTTATTATCTATTAGACTTATTATTTTCCTTTAAAAAATATTATTATTTTGAAAAAAAAAGTTTATTTATTAATTTATTTATTAAGATTTTCGGATACATCTTTACCATGAAACAGTCACACACACACACACACACACACACACACACACACACACACACACACACACACACACACACACACATACATATATCTAAGATATATAAGACCTCCCCGTGCCCACGGGATCCTTATAGAGAAATACGAATCCAGCGTTTTTTGTTTATAAATCTCAGCGTTTCCTGCAGATCGGATAAATGAAGAAAGTAAGATGTTAATAATTTTCATGTTCAGGTCCAATTACTGCTGAAAATAATGTTCTATCATCCGCTGCTCACAGTCCGAGCTGATGGTTTTCAGAACTTCATTCAGAGTCTGTTTTAGAGTCACCAGATGGTTTTAGAGGAAGAACACAGTATTCAAATTCAGCTGCTCCAGTTTAATGGCGTTTCATTTTCATTTCTTTTTAGTAATGACGTCACCTTCAACAACACATCGACCTCAGTGCAGGATGAACTTCACAATATAAATGTCGACTCTTCCACATGATTTATAGATAAATCTCTCTCTCTCTCTCTCTCTCTCTCTCTCTCTCTCTCTCTCTCTCTCTCTCTCTCTCACATGTAAAATATATGAATTGAGAAATATGAACTTTTTTAAATGGTTGACATAATTGTAAGCCCTGCTCTACAATTGATCTTTGATCTGTTTAGAATAAACCAAAGTTATATTTAAGGAAAAATTTATTTTTAATATAAATCAATATATTTTTGATAACTAATAAACAATAAATAAAATACATTATATATTCAAAGCATACTTTTTGTATGAACAAAAGTAAAAAAATATACATTGAATTGTAACTGGCTTCGGAAACTTCATTATATAGCAGCATCATTGTGGACATAAAAATCATTCCAGTGCTGGAGCGGAAATTAAACATTTACATACACTGTTCTGGTATATTTACATTTTCTATCAATATCACATCGTCACGTCTTCCACAATTCTGCAGCAGTTCAGTCTCACTCTGACAAGAGCCATGAAGAGGACCTTTTTTCAGAGACTGTAAAACATTCAGAAATGTCAAAGTTACCACACAGACTGAAAACTGGTGTATACAGTCACTTTCTTTTGAAAAAAAAATCACTGAAAAAATGAAATGTTCACTTACAGTGTGTTGGGTTCAGTGGAGAAGGTATAAATTCTGAAACATAGACAATAGACACACAGTTATAAATCCAATGTACTGGATGTGACCTGCACAATCATGAACATTAAAAGATCAAGAGTCAGAATCAGATTATTTACTCGTCTAAAATTTAAATGTCTGAATCTGAAAACTTCACATCCTTACTTCTCTCAACACCTCTGCGTTTAACAAAGATGATCCTTCCAACAGAAACAGCAACAAGAAGCACGAATACAACAACACAAATCTGCACGATAACTGATCTTCCATCTGATCCTCCACCTGTGAAGTGAGTACAGAGTGTTGATGATGTTCTGCAGTAATGAATCACTTTCACTCTGTAAATCTGGAGTTTTAGAGGAAAGTGTTTCTGCGACCTCTCAGGATTCGGCGCTCGCTCACAGGCAGCACTAACTCCTCCCCCAAGCTGCTGTGCTGAATCACGCAGGTGTAGGTGTGTTTCTGCAGATCCTCAGCTGGGACTTTCAGAATACTTCTCTTCTGGAAGGTTCCGCCCTGGTTGGGTAACGTCTCTCTGAGCTCCACATCCTCAGACACGTTCCCGCCGTCCTTCTGCCACGTGATCATCACTGATTTGGGGAAGAAACCTGTAGCATGACACACCAGCTCTGGAGAAGACGAGTGATTCTGGAACACTGAGACCTCGGGACGAACTGCAGAGACACACAGAGAGATCGAGATTACACATTAGAGATTTATTCATGAATAAAGAAAACAAAATATTTTACATCCAAGAAATTTCATTAAAGTTTGTTTTAGGAATGTAAATAAATGTATAAATGTAAATATACAGTCAGAGAGAGAGAGAGAGAGAGAGAGAGAGAGAGAGAGAGAGAGAGAGAATAACGCTTTAGTTTTTAGTTTAATTTTTAAGTTGTTTTAATTCAGTAAATGGTCAAGCAGGGAATGCGCTTTGAATTCACGTGTTTGAATTCTTGTGGGCGTGGCCCGCAGCGCACACGAGAGATAGAGAGAGAAAGAGAGAGAGGTGTGTGTGTGTGTGTGTGTGTGTGTGTGTGTGTGTGTGTGTGTGTGTGTGTTAATAAAAATGTTTAATCATGGTTTAATGAATAAATATGTTAATAAAATGTTTAAATGGTTTATAAATAATTTTCTTTTACTTTTAACACATATTTTATACAAAAAGGTGTACTTTGATCATTTTTAAAGGGTTTATGGGGTTTATCCAGTCGAAAGACTGGAGGGTTGGAATGAATTAGGCGTTTAACATGTAAGACGCGACCCCTATTTACGAAATCACTGCAATACGAAACTGGCTCTGGAACTGATTTATTTGGTAAGTTGGGGGCTGACTGTATCTATAATGAATGTATAAACATTGTATATAATTATATTCAGTTGGTGTGCTGTAAAGAGTGAGATGGTATTACTCAGCTGCTTTGGGTCACTGTTGTTGTTTTTTGCCTGCACGGTTTAATTGGGTCTGAAACTTTCCATTAGGGAAACTTCAATATGGACCTAGTTGCGCACGCGCCCTGTGGTGGGTCAGGTGATTTTGAAATTTCTAGAATGGAATATGCCATTACTTTAGAGAATTTATATTAAGGACTTGTTGTTGACTGGCTCCGGTTATCTTTGCGGATCATCTAAGAGTCTCTTCTGGGAAGATCATCTCAGGAAACTCATCGCGGCGGATCATCAAAAGGGGACGTCAGCCAAGGCGGATCATGGAACGCGCTTCACCAAGTTTCGTCATTCAAGTCTTCAACACCAAAGTCCATCCTCGCACTCAACCACAGCCAACGCCAGAATTATTTTCATTATTTGTTTTTTTCGATACGCGGGATTCCAAGCCTTTTACTGGAGGTGCGCGCACTGTCTCTAAATTATACTGCAGCTGCTTGGTGACTTTCTTGATTTTGTGCAATTTTCATCTTCTAAATTCCATACGTAACAAGTTGGATTACATGTTTTTTGTGGAAATATTTCAGCTCAGTTTAATCGTATGAGATATAAATGCATATTTAAATGTTTTGTGTGAGCTACATGTAAAAAAATAGCCTCAAGGTTACATGTAGTTTCCAACCTCTTTGTCGACGGTCCCATATTTTTACAAATTTAAAGTTTGGCTGCAATGGCCGGCTGAGATGGGCCCCAGCCTCCCCGCGACCCGAATTAGGATTAAGCGGTTCAGAGTGAATAAACTTTGGCAAGCCTCCTTCAACAAGTATATTAAAAGTAAAGTAACTTTATAAGCTATTTAATACAACACCTTTATTTAATATATTCATTACAACAATAAAATACAGAAGCAGCAGAAAACAATAACTCAAACATTTCAGTACCTGCAAGAAACCCGAGTAAAATTATTGATATTTTAACTTCAGGACCAGTTATTATAAATTTTCCTGAAATTATTTGCAACAATATTTTTTGTATTATGATTTTATTTTAATTTCAGAAACCTCTCTCCTGAACGAGTATAAAGTTTTTCCTGAGTTATAATGTCACTGCCAGACACTGCATGACCTGAAAGCTGTTGCTCTATTTGTCTGGTCATGTGGCTCAAGGTCAAGGTGGGCGGGAAAGGTGAAAGAATAAATTTATTCTTGTCCGGATGGACTGTGCAACTCACCAAAGGTAATATGACATTTGATAATGAGCCGTAACCTTGAAGAAAGTGACCTGAAAATACCTAATATTGTCTGTGTGAGGCCGACCACAAACAAAATATGTATTAAGTGACCGACAGGAGTCATTTATGACCCCAGGTGGAATTAATGATATCAGAGAGAAACTTCTAGTTTTTATAAATTTGTTTGTTGATATGTGATCAAAAGTTCTATGGGGTTTTTTTTTGTAATTTTTGGGTCAAGGCTAGCTTCAGGTAAAATAAATTTATCTGGGATAATTAATGCAAAGTAAAATACGGGATGAATGTTGGGAAATTTTGTTTGTAATTTTTGGGTCAAGGCTAGCTTCAGGTAAAATAAATTTATCTGGGATAATTAATGCAAAGTAAAATACGGGATGAATGTTGGGAAAGGTGTTAAATCCTGCACACGATTAGAACATGGAATTAATGTTTTGTTTTAGGTTGATAATGACAGGTAGATCTTCCTTAGCAAGATTTGGTGAAGCTGAGGCAATGAAACAAATTTCTGATCATCAAGAAGAATCTGATGGAAGAGCCATAGACAGTTGAGGATCGGAGTCTGAGGATGGAGATCACATGTCAGAGGCTTCTGCACAGAGCGACACTGAAGCTGCACCTGTATCTGCTGTGTCTGTGATAAATGTAACGCAGCACAATGAAACCCTGTTGGATGCCAGGGTTCCAGAAAAAGGCGGGGTAGAGGACAAAGAAGAGGGCGTGGTCAAGGAGAGGTCATAATAGTGGACAAGGATGAAGACATGGGTGAGGACAAGGTCAAATCACTGATCAGGATAATGATGTTCTTCTGGCCAAAGATGAAGAAATTAGCCAAGGGACCAGTAGCATAGAAAGAAATACTTGAGGGAATGAATCACTCTATACTGGTATAAATGGGACAGAATGGGAAAGAAATTCTCCTCCTGTAAGTCGAAGCCGAGACCAAAATATAATCAGCAGTCCAACTGAAATAACAAATGCAGTAAAGTTCAACACTGGAGAAGCAGCATTTCAGATCTTCCTGACCCCTGAAATAATCAACATCATCATGCTGAAAACAAACAGGGAAGCAAAACGAAAAAAAGTGCATTTAATTGCATTCAGTATAAAATGGGTTGATGTCATTATCTGAGAGAAACTGTTGCATGTTTCATGCCGTTGTCTACAATTCCCCCGGCTGGTCATTCATGTAAAATATGTCGGACACTTGAAGCCTAACGGTGGCTGGTTTGGTATCTGTGAGGATAAGTGGAAACAAAATATGTCCCAGACCAGCTTTTTCTTTCACGTAAGGTCAGAGCTCAGGGTCAAGATCACATGACCTAATGTTGGTACACAATACGCTGCCTTACCACCATTCGCATGTCGACCAAGTTTAAGGCAGATGCTTCATACAATATGAAAGTTACTGCTCAGATAAAGATGGAGACGTGCGGATGTGTGTGAGGATGGACTGATCACTATTAAAAATTAACTATAGCACTGATCAGTGAATTGATTAATGAAATAATGTAGTGAAGATAAAATCTTAATACACTTCACCACGACTTTCACTTGGTATGTGGGTTCCAGAAACATGCATTTTGTCTTTGGGAATCTGAGATGGAGATTTTTCCTCAGGTGGAAACTAAAACATTGATATTTCCCTTTAAGACAGAGATGTAAACAGTGCAGCATTCCTCCTGTACAATTAATACTGTGGTTGTTATGGAAACGGTGGTCCCTGATGTATAATGTGAATGTGTAACACTGATAAAGAATCATGTTTAGAAGGTAATACTGGATCAACATTGTTGAATAATAATCACAGTGTGTGTTTCAGTGAACGTTTGTTAATAGTGTGTACAGTAATAACATGTGCATTACAGTCTCAGAGCAGATCACACACTTTACCTTCTCTCTGCAGAGTCACAAACTTCTTTAACTGATTGATACACTCATACTCCAGGAAGTTCTTCCAGTGTTTACCGTGACCGTTATACTCCCACTTGTGGATTATGTTCTGAGCTTGAGGTTGAACTGAAGTCAAGGTTCCAGTTTTTAGATCCAGACTGATGAAATCTTCTCCATCATAACCGTCCTGTCTGTATCCTGTAGGGATGTTATCATCACCGAGCTCACAGCCGTACATCACCTGCAGGGTATGGAGTCCTAATGAAACAGAGACAGAGACACAAACAGATACAGTGAAAACAGAAAAGAATCACAGACTTAAAATTATTCACATTCTGTTGCTTTCAGCCGGAAATGAAGAAACATAAAAATACATTTTATCGCTGCACTTATTCGACACAATTTCTATAATCATAGGAAAAGGGTAATGTACTGATGTGTGTGTGTGTGTGTGTGTGTGTGTGTGTGTGTGTGAGAGAGAGAGAGAGAGAGAGAGAGAGAGAGAGAGAGAGATCTTTTAATAGTCTCAGTTATTTTTAATTTATATAATCTTCTTTTCCTTTCAGCTTTTCCCTTCAGGGGTCGCCACAACAAATGATCTGCCTCCATCTCATCCTGTCCTCTGCAGCTTCTTCTCTTACTCCAACGACCTTCATGTCCTCCTTCTCCACATCCCTAAATCTTCTCTTTGGTCTTCCTCTAGACCTTCTGCCTGGTAGTTTCAACCTCAGCATCCTACTACCAATATACTCACTGTCCCTCCTCTGTACATGTCCAAACCATCTCAATCTAGCCTCTCTGACTTTGTCTCGAAAACCTCTAACATGTGCTGTCCCTCTGATGGACTCTTTCCTGATCCTATCCATCTTCGTTACTCCCAAAGAGAACCTCAACATTTTCATCTCTGCTACATCCAACTCTGCCTCCTGTCTTTTCCTCAGCGCCACTGTTTCTAAACCATACAACATCGCTGGCCTCAACACCGTCTTGTACACTTTTTCTTTCATTCTTGCCAATTTTAATTTATATAATGTAACTGATTTAGGCCCTTAAGGGTCCCACTGTCATTGGTGGTACTGGGGCTTGAACCGTGCGAGGAGAAACCCAGAGCCTTAACCACCTCAGCCACCACGACACTCATTATTTTATGAACTGTTCATTTTCAGTTCATTTTCTGTAACGGCTTCATTCTAATTAGGGTCGCAAGGAGGCTGATGCCCATCCCAGCCAACTCAGGGTGAGGGCAGAGTACACCCTGGACAGCTCGCCAGGCAAATCGCAGGGCGGAAACACGCTGACGACTTTGCAGCTACTCTTGTCGAAAGTCAGCAATGGTTCTTTTACATGCCTCACACCATAGACAGTGAGAGACATGGCCCGCCTTTGATAACCCAGTTAGCTGCACTGGGGGGGACAGTGACAACCTTGTGGAGAGTGGGACTCGAACCCCCAACCTTTGGATCAGCGATCCGGCACCCTATACCACTAGGCCATCACTGCCCTATTTCTGAACTGTTCTTATTCTATCTTTCATTTGGCTGTTAGAAATTATAGAGTAAATAAAGTTTAAAAGTATTTTGTGGCTCCTATTTATACATAAAAATGTTTTTTTTGTTTGTTTGTTTTTTTGTTTTTTTTTGCAGATTGCATAGCAACAGCGTGTGAATGTTGAAGGGGTTGTCAGGTTGCACTGTTCCTGGGTGCATACACTAAATGGGTTTATCTGATCCTGGTTCTGTTCATGATGGTATTCGTGGAGTCTCCTCGGGGAGTTTTCTCCACTACTGCCACCACAGACATATAATCATCCTCTTCAAAAATCAACCCTATTTACTAGATTAACAAAACTGATACTGAACTGATTTAGTAACCAACGTTTTATATCTAATGGGAGGAAAAGGACTTTTTTTGGATTCAGCAAGAGCAGTGAAGTCAGGCCTGTTCAGATTCTGCTCAGTGAGGGAACCACAGTTATCTTTTTTTTTTTTTTTTTGAGATTCATGTGTGAGGAAATTGTGTCAAAGTCAGCATGGTGTCAAAGTGTCAAATTGTCAATTGTGTCAAAGTCAGCAAGTCTGAGGTGGGACTTTGAAATATGCACCATGACTTTAGCCCTTCTTTAGCTTTTTTTTTAATCATTATTTTAACAAATCCATCGTCCCTGATCATTTCTGTTAATTCAGTGACGTTCTCAGTCACCCCATAATACAAAAGACTTTGTTCCCTGTTCTTCATCCCAGACGAGTTACACGGCTGTTACTCTCCTATAATAAAGATAATACAGTAATCCCCTGCCACTTCGCGTTTCCTACTACGCGTCCCCGCAATAGCGCAGATTTCCCATCGGGAAATTTTTAAAAATTAAAGATTACAGTACAGTATTCAAAATTCACGTGCACTGCATTCAACTACGCTACCCAACATGCACTGTTCTCCTGCTTGACTTGAGTGTTCTCTGATTGGCTGTGAATCCAGAAAGCCGATTGGTCAAGATTATATTTCTCAGCATCCAACACCATGGGGCTTCCTGTCTGTGTTCGATCCGCATTGTTAGTTCGTCTACGCTACATATCAGCAGTTCTCCAGCCAAATGCCTAAGTTTTTCTCTCTTTGTGCTCCTGACTATTGTTGGATACGCTAAGGCCTTGAAAATGGCCCCAAAACACCCAGGAAGTGTTATGGTCTGTGCTAGTTGGCGGTGTTTATCTTTCTCTCTCTCTGCATGTGCTGATGAGGGGTGTGGCGAGGGTCCGACGCTCCCGGCGTCACAGGAAGATCATCTAGTGAACCG
>CM045734.1:9481063-9696063 GCA_024760905.1 Plotosus lineatus | reverse complement strand
ATGTCATGCTCAACATTCATTCATTCATTTTCTAAGCTGCTGGAACGTGAAGTGAACACCCGAGAAAGCTTGCCAGGCCATCACAGGGCAAAAACACGCTGACGGTGTCTTATTGTGACATTCCGGTCCATCTCCTGGAGGCGTTTAATCCATTTAAACCTCAGTAAGTAATCTCTGAATGATCTATCTCCTCTCTCATTCACTTAACCCAGTGATGTTTCATCACCGACACGCTCTGCTGGAATGTTGCGTCTCCCTCGAGTTTCACCTTCGAACTGAATAAAGCCACAGCCAAATGAATGCCACCAAATTTCAGATGTGTTCAAACCGGTTTTGACTCCCCTGACTGCTTTGAAATTCACATGAAGATTAAGATTATGGAAAAAAAATAAATATCTAATTTACGAAAAGATGCTTTGCTATGATGCAACACAGCCTTGGGAAAGTTGAGGAAAGTCCAATTAATTCCGTTCTTTATTTTTATTAATTTATTTTTTCAATAAAGCACCAATTGCAATCGATGCTATTAATATGTACCCTCTAGGGCAGGGGTGTCCAAACTAAGGCCCGCGGGCCCAGTTTTTATTGGCCCACAGCAAATTATGAAAATATAATTGAATACGTGCGGCAGTGGTGACCTGGTGCTCGATCGCTGATCCCGGATTTGGGGGAGTTCAAGCCCCACTCTCAACGGGTTTTCATGCTCCACGCAATGCAGCTAATGGTTTATCAAAGGCCGGCCATGTCTCTCACTGTCTATGGTGAGAGGTTCATGTAAAAGAACCATTGCTGATTTCCATCAAGAAGAGTTGCATGGCTGTCAGCATGTTTTTGCCCTGCAATGGCCTCGCAAGCGGTTCAGGTTGTATTCTGCCCTCACCCAGATTTGACTGCGATGGGAACCAGCCACCCCGCGACCCTAATTAGGATTAAACAGTTCAGAAAATGAATGAATAAATGAATAATTGACTCGCACAAGAAGATTGAGCTCAACTCTGTTGCACTTCTCAGTTTCAACACTAGATGGAGCCAGTCACAAACAGCGCTTCTCAATTGAATACGGTATAATTACACAATTTAAGATGAGCAGAAAATATCAGCCCCAAAGAAACGCCAAATATAAAGTGAGTGGAGGAGATTTCAAACACTGTGGGGTAATGAAAAGTTCTTCAAAGAACTCAACAGAAAGTGTTTGATTTGCACTGAAGCTGTTGCTGTGATGAAAGACTATAAATGTCCGGAGGCACCATGTGACCAAACATGAGAACCACACCTCGTACACGACGCCCAGGGGACACAGAAAGCCAAGAAAATGGCAGCTGAACAATTTTTTTTTTTTTTTTTTTTTTCCCAATGCTAGCAAAAAACAAGAAAATGCCTCAACAGCAACTCTGAAGTTGCTAAATGTATTACCCAGCACAGCAAACAGTTTCCAGACGATGGTTTCATAAAGCGGCGCCTCGTCAAAGTCACAGAAATAATGTACACAGGTAAAGTTGAGGATTTCAACAACATGAGTTTATTCAGATATACACCGGCACAGAGAATTGAGGACTGATCAGATAACAGACACCGCGCAGCTTCATTTTTTTTTTTGTGGTGAGTAGATGATAATTTTTGCTGTAGGGAGGAGATGCTTGCTATGATGAGCCTCAAAGTCACAGTCACAGGTAAATATGTTTTTGAAGTTGTGTCAGAGGCAGTTGAAAAGATTGGGTGTAAATGGGAGAAGCTCAATGGAGTAATGACGAATGGCGCTCCGGCTGTGATGGGCATCGGTGGTATGTGGCAAGGTAAAAGAGAACGAAGGTGTGGCGGTTACAATCCACTGTATAATCCACTGAGAAGCACTGTGTGTGTGATTAGACTGTCCCTCTGGACCATGTGATGAACTGGGTTATAAAAACCGAGGGAGCGGACTGAACCATAGAGAATTTCAAGCTTTCCTATCTGATGTGTTTGCTGAATACGGGACGAACTGGACCACTCTGATGTGGTTGGCTGAGCCTCCGCTCTGTTACAGCCATTTTATTCTCTGAGATCAGAAACTGACCAGTTTTTACATTTACAGCATTTGGCAGACCCTCTTATCCAGAGCGAGTTACAATTACCATTTTGTATTACATAACTGATCAAATGATGGTGAAGGGCCTTGCTCAAGGGCCCAGCAGTGGTGATGGCGGGGATTGAACCAGCATCCCATTGCCTTACCACTAAGCCACCACTGCTGATTTAGAACGAGAAGGAACGACCTCTTCATGAACGGACTGACCCCTCTCTGGCTGGCAGACCTGGCCTTTTTAGATGATCTGACTCACCACCTGAATACACTGAGCCTGTGTGCGCTCATGAAAGCGTCCTGTGTTAAGCTCCGCCTGTTTGAGACACACCCACAAAGCTTCACTGCTCCGCCCTTCCCAAGCTGTCTGATATCGAGGCTGCTTTTCCATAGGCCGACCTTCCTGCTCAAAAGGAGAAATACGCGTCTGTGATTGCATCTCACGTGACAGAATTCAGCGAGCGTTTCCAACATGTTTCTGTCATTCAGAAACAAATCAAGCTTTTCTCAACTCCCTTCCTCGCGCATACAGAACTGGAAGAGAGTCTGCAGTTCGAACTGATTGAAATACTGTGTGATGATTGGCTGAAAAGTCGACATCAGCTCCTCCCTCCGTGATTTCTATCGGAGTTTGGATAATGCCGAGTTTCCTCTGAGACGCCACACAGAAACAATGATGAGCCTGTTCGGATCTACATACAGATCTGAACAAACATCTTCTCCTTTAAACCAGAACACAAACAGAACAAGAACCAGAACGACTGATGGACTCTGTGAAGTCCTTCATATCTCACCCACCAAACTTTCTCCTGACATCTTCAATCCAAAGGGCGGCGTCACTGCTCACACTGCGTGGAACGTTCTTCACATTATAGGCGAGTTATAAATACATTCAGTCATCATGTGCTATGTGTTGATATGTGCGGATCGGACCTTTGTTCAGGTAGACATCCTGCTACAGGTTAATATGGGTGTGGCTGTTTTGCATGTTTTGTTTTGAATGTTCTCCCTCAGTTTGCATGTTCCTCCCTGTGCTTGTGTGGGTTTCCTCTTGTATTCTGGTTTCCTCCCACAGTTCAGAAACATGCACAGTAGGCTAAATGACTTGGAAATCGCCCCTCGGTGTGAATATAAATGATTGTGTGAGTGTTGTCTCTGCGATGGACTGCTGATCTGTCCAGGGTGTACCCTGCCCTCTCTTTGAGCTGGCTGAGATGAGCACCAGCCTCCCTGCGACCTTAATTATGAATAAGCATATTTGAAAATGAATTAATTATCGTAGAGGGAGACTATTGAGCTTTTGGATTTCAGTGGTGGTCGGTAAATACAGTGTGGCCTCCCATTTTCACAAATAAATTGTTTAAAAATCATCCACTGTGATTTCCTGGATTTTTTTTTACATTCTGTCTCTCAAGCTTGATGTGTACCTGTGATGAAAATTACAAACGTCTCTTAGCTTTTTAAATGGGTGAACTTGCACATTTTTACATTACCCAATACTTATGGACCCCACTGTATATATATTTATAGGTGCAGTGGGGATTTTCTTTGAACTTTATTTTAACTTATATATTATACTTCAGATATTTACAGGAAACAGTGAGGCTGGATGAGGAACTCAGAATAATTTCCCCTGATAAATGTAGAATGTTAAATGTGACGTGATGCATGTTTACATATCAGTCACTATGGAATATCTTAGGTTTACAATAATAATAATAAACTCTGGATTTAGAGAACACACACACACACACACACACACACAGAACCGGACTGTTCCCTCTCACCTGGATAACAGGTAAACACAATGGGTGAGAAGTGTTTTCTGTTTTAAAATCTCAGCCTTACCTGCAGATACGAGAAATGAAGAAAGTAAGATGTAAATCATCTTCATGTTCAGATCCAATTATTCCTGAAAATGATGTTCTATAATTCGCTGCTAGCAGTCCGAGCTAATGGTGTTCAGATCTTTGTTCAGTCTGTTTTAGAGTCAGTAGATGGTTTTAGAGGCGGAACACAGTATTCAAAAGCAGGTGTAACCAGTTTACTGGAGTTTCATTTTCATTTCTGAATATGGTGTCACCTTCAAGAACAGATTAAATTCAGGGCAGGATGAACTTCACAATATAATTGTTGACTGTTCCACATGATTCTTTATTTGTAAACCGCAGCAGCCGCCATTATATTTTTATCTGTTTTTTATTTATTATTTTTATCTCTAATATGCAACACACAGCTTTCTTTATTCACATTCTGGACTGACATTTTTATTTAACTTTTTATTTTGTGCAGTAAAACTAATATTTGGAAATCAAAATTGTTTTAAGACAAACTTACTAATATACAACATATCAAATAAAATTCTACAGCAAAGTATATACTAAAAAAAGGTGCCGACAATTTTGCACAGCACTGTACACACACACACACACATTATGTATATATATATATATATATACACAGTGCTGTGCAAATGTTTTTGCCCCCTCACTGATTTTTTTTACACCTTTGTCAAACTTAGATTTTAAGATAATCAAACAAATTTAAACATTACACAAACAAAACCAAAGTATTCAAAAAATGCAGTTTTCCTGTTGTGATTTTATTTCTGAAGAGAAAAATCCTATCCAAACCTACACGAACCTCTGTGTTCATGCCGCGATCCAGTGAGATTCAAGAGCAAACAAGAAAGGAGATTATAGAGATGTCTCAGTCTGGGAAAGGACACAAAGTCATTGGTAATTCTTTGGGACTCCAGCGGACCACTGTCAGCGCCATTATCCACGGCACAGTGGTGATCCTTCCTATGAGTGGCTGATCGGCCAAAATTACTCTAAGAGCACGGTGCAGACTGACCGGAGAAGTCATGTCCGTCCATCTGTTTGAGACCTCAAGCTAAAGCACACCTGGTTCTGCAGCAAGACAACGGTCCAAAGCACACCAGCAAGTCCACTTCTGATTGGCTAAACAAGAACAAAATGAGGGGTTTGAGTGGCCTACTCAAAGTCCTGAACCCTATTGAGATGCTGTAGCATGACCTTAAAAAGGCTGTTCATGCCCGAAAACCATCCAATCTGGTTGATCTGAAACAATTCTGCAAAGAAGAGAAGAGTGGGCCAAAATCCCATCACAGCCATGTGAAAGACTCATCGTCTCTTATTGTACATGCTTGACTGCAGTTATTGCTGCAAAAGGTGGTTCAACCAGCTATTAGATTTAGGGGGCAATTACTTATTCACACTGGCCTTTGTAGATTTAGATGGTTTTTTTTCCTTAATAAATGCAATTGGCACTGAAAACTGCATTTTGCATTTTCATTTTATGTTTACTTCTGTTTCATTTTTGTATAATATTTAGGTTTGCTTGATCTGAAAGGGATGACAGTGACAAACGTGCAAACATTATTAGAAACTGGTCAGGGGCACAGCACTGTGCGCACACACGCACACACACACACACAGATATGTATGCATATGTATCTTCTTCGTCTTTTCCTTTCGGCTGTTCCCTTCAGGGGTCGCCACAGCAAATGATCTGCCTCCATCTCACCCTATCCTCTGCATCTTCTATTCTTACTCCAACTACCTTCATGCCCTGCTTCACCACATCCATAAATCTCCTCTTTGGGCTTCCTCTTCCTAGCATCTCTGACTTTGTCTCCAAAACATCTTACATGTGCTGACCCACCAATATACTCATTCCTGATTCTGATCCGAGCTGTTCACGCACATGTATTCTGATTTACTGTGGCTAACCTTCATTCCTCTCCTTTCCAGAGCATACCGCCACCTCTCTAGATTTTCCTCCACTTGTTCTCTGCTCTCACTACAGATCACAATGTCATCTGCAAACATCATAGTCCATGGAGATTCTTGTCTCACCTCGTCTGTCAACCTGTCCATCACCATAGCAAACAAGAATGGGCTGAGATTTGACCCTTGATGCAGTCCCATCTCCACCTTGAACTCTTCTGTCACACCAACAACACACCTCACCGCTGTCTTACATTTCTCATACATGTCCTGCACCACTCTAACATACTTCTCTGCCACTCCAGACTTCCTCATACAATACCACAGTTCCTCTCTCGGCACCCTGTCATATGCTTTCTCCAGATCCACAAAGGCACAATGCAGCTCCGTCTGACCTTCTCTATTAACATCCTCAAGGAAAACACTGCATCTGTTGTGCTCTTTCTTGGCATGAAACCAAACTGTTGTTCAGAAATGCTGACCTCTGCCATTAGTCGAGCTTTTACTTAAGCAATTAATCCCTCAAGCGTAGTCGTCTCACCTCGGGCCGCGAGCTCGTCTTTTAGTCATTCATTGAGCCCTTGCAGGAAGGCCCCCCGAAGCACGGGGTCATTCCAGCCGCTTTCGATGGCGAGGATCCGGAATCGGATGGAGTAGTCCGCCACTGACTGTGAGCTCCCAGGCTCCCAGGGTATGGGTAGCGACTGCCAGCACCCAGAACGAGGCATGCGTTTCATCAGTAAGCTCATGATGAAAGCGGTTTTTGCCTGATCTGTGGCATATGTGAGCGGCTGCTGGCTGAAGACGAGCGAGCACTGGTGCAGGAACTGTGCGCAAGGGCCGATTGCGCCCGAATACCTGGCTGGCGTGGGGATGAGTGCTTCTTGGTGCGCGGGGAGTATCACTGGCGCTGGCGTTGCTGCCGAAGCGGGGGGGTGAAGGGTGAGGGGCCCCGGCAGCGAGGTGAGTGGCGACGGTGTCCATCCTTCCGCCGAGTTGCACCATGCTGGTGGTGATGCGCTGAAGAGTATCCATCATTTGGTGCAGGGTGGAGTCGTATCGTCCCAACAGGGCTACCTGGTCGGATAAGGCCTGCCAGAGCTGAGCGGTCTCCATTGGGTCCATGTTCAGGTCAGAAGATTCTGTTGTGCCTGGAGTGTATGCGTAGGACCCAAGGATGCAGGAGACCGAAGGAAGGTTCAACGAATTATTAAACATTAAGCACTGGTCGAGCATGAAGCACGAACCAGGGATCAGCGAGAACGTCGAGGAGCAGAGTCACGGGAAACCAATCTTCTGACAGTGAAGGGGAGCATGCCGCTCCCATTTATAGCTGGCTGCCGCTGATTGCAGATTAGGACCAGGTGCGCGCAGCTCGGTACTCATCTACCGGCAACCGCCACGCCCCTCGCCAGAGCCTGCAATGAATTAAGGAAGAGTTAGTTCACCAGCCAGCACAGACCATGACAATTCAAACTGTTTCACATACCCATTTGTTTTTTATATAAACATTCACCTGTTAATGATTTAATTGTGACAGCATGGTGGCGTAGTGGTGAGCACATCCACCTCACAGCAAAAAGGTCCTAGGTTTGAATCCTGGGTTGGTGGGGGAGGGTCTATAGTGAGCTTTTCCTCCCCATGCTAGCGGGGGTTTCCCCTGGCCGTCTCGTTTCCCGTCCTTTTGGATCTGCTTTTGAAAAATATGCACATAGGCTAATTGGCTGCTCCAAATGATGCCTGAGTAATAATCTGGGTGTGACTGTTTGTATGTCTCTGCCCTGCAATGGTCTAGTGAACTGTTTAGGGGTGTACTCCACCTTGACCTCGTGTTGGCTTAGGTGGGCATCAAGCTCCCCAGGACGCTAATAGTTAAGTGGTTCAGCAAATAAGAGAGAGAGAGAGAGAGAGAGAGAGAGTGTTAGAGAATATCAGACATGCAGGTACCTAATGATGCTTATGGCAGTTGTACACAGGCTCTTCCACATGTTCTCTTCATTTTTCTCTTTTTTATGAAAATAAAGGCACTTTGTTGTATAATATTTTATATTATAATATGTTGTATAATATTGTATAATTTTAATACTGTATAACTTTAATATTGTATCATTTTAATAATGTATAATTTTGCTCTGTTCTCACTTCATGAGTTCACCAGCAAAGCCTGCTGAGTCGAGTTTTATAAAAAAATGAGTTGTTTTCCTTCTGAGGTTTTTTCAGGCGCCTCCACATTTCCCACTGATTGGTCCACGCAACACTCTGAGCGAAATTCAGATCACAGCGAGACAGATATAATC
Source organism: Plotosus lineatus (assembly GCA_024760905.1). NCBI lineage: Eukaryota > Metazoa > Chordata > Actinopteri > Siluriformes > Plotosidae > Plotosus > Plotosus lineatus. The sequence goes on along the minus strand of CM045734.1, from coordinate 9,687,955 downwards.
AGATGTCCGATCATTTCTGATTATAAAAATTTGATCTCTCTTAAAAACGGACTAACTTGACTCTGCAGGTTTTGCAGGTGGACTCCTCACTGATAGTCAGTACCGCTCATGTCATTGTTCCTGAATTCAGTTTTTTGTTTTGGCGTGTTCTGCTTCTGCTTTCTGTTTACATTCACGTCTCATTCTCAGATCAATAATGTCAACAATGGAAATATTCCAGCAGCAGCATGTGTTAAGGTAACTGAGGCAAAAAAGAAACCCAACCAATCCCAGCTTTGTGTAAAGTACGAAATTTCCACTGAAACCAAACAGAAATCTCAACAACAAACATACGGCAAAGAACTGCAGTGTAAAATTTCATCACAAACAAAACAAGAACCTCAGTGTTTCCATCCCCCTAATAAAGTCAGACACGTCTTCACGTAACCAAAACAGAAACATAAGCAAAAAAAAAAAAAAAAAAAAAAACAGACTTACTGCAGCAGCTTACTGAGCGAAGGCAGGGCACAACCCGAACAGCTCCCCAGACCATTGCAGGGCCAGCACAGATACAATCATTCACTATCACACCAAGTGTCCATTTGGAACCACCAATCAGCCTTAATGTTTTGGACTGTGGGAGGAAACCGGAGAACCCTGAGCAAACCCATGCAAGCATGAGGGGAGCATGCGAACTCCACCCAGAAACCCCTGAATCGAACCCAGGACCCTCTGACTGTGAGGTGGATGTGCGAACCAGTGCAGAAAGCATTTCCTCTGACGATTTACCTGCATCTCACTATCTGTGAAAGTCGTACCCATCACTGCAGGGAAAATGATCCAGATCATCTCCAGTATTCTATCTTTCTATAACCGTCTTTATATTTAATTTATTTCACTCACAAATTCTGACTTTGTTTCGGGTTACAAGGTTTTGGTCACATGATGTCTATTTTTAACTTCTGAGCTCTGCAGACTTTAATAGTGTAACGTTTCCATTCCACGAATAAAACCAGACACGCAAACATAGCACTACATTACATCACTCGTACATTTATACGCATCAGAGCAGTGTCTGCTGGGATACATGACGGAATGGTACGTCCCGCAGTGCTTTCTAATCCAAATTAATTAATTATACATTAATTACATTAATTAATTATACATTTTCCTCGTCCATCAGGAGCTCAATTTTCGATAAAATGTTTTCTTATCGGATTTTGAAAAAAGCTCTTCACGTGCTCTTTCGCGTTGTTGTTGTACTTTACTGTATGTGTAACTTTTACCGTGATTATTTGTTTTTCATGTCATATTTCTTTGGCCCCTCATTGTCCTCATGATTTCACAAGTTTTCATATAAACCTGAAAACTACCTGGAAATATCAGCTGACTACATTTGGATTGGTTTTCAGACCATCATCAAATACACACACACACACACACACACACACAGTATTATTTCACGCCGTTTGCCCTCCTCAATGTGTCACATCCTGTTGTAGCAGATCAATCACCATTTGAGGTAACCGCTGTCCTACCCACATCTTCATGACCCAACCTTCATTCATGTTTTGTCACAGCAACTTCGAAAACTGTGCAACTCTGAGGAATTGTATCGGCCAGCACCTGCAGCCACATCCCGGAATTTTTTCAGAAATCTTTCTAGTTCCTCTTTAACCTTCAGGTGTGTGTGTGTGTGTGTGTGTGTGTGTGTGTGTGTGTGTGTGTGTGTGTGTGTGTGTGTGTGTGCGCGCGCGTGCATGTTAGCCCTCTTATGGACTGTCAAGATACCCCAGCTTCACCCAGAGTTGGCTGACATAGGTTCCAGTATCCAAGAATATGCAGTAATTCAGTGAATGAATCAGTGAGTGTATGTTTCACAGTTATTCTCAAACAGTTGAAAAATGGTACAAAAATCATTAAAACAACAAAAATTTCCATGACATTCATGTCCATGATGAGTTGATGTAAAGGTTTTACCGTGATAATTTCAATACGATTCCAAAACCTCTGAATAAAACCAAACCCTGTAGAGCCATTTAATGTTTACAGAATCCTAATGATTTCGTTCATGCATTCATTTACTGATTAGTAATAATTAGGGTTGCAGGGAGACTGGCACCCATCTGAGTGGAATCTGGTAAGGGTAGAGTACTCCCTGAACAGCTCGTCAGGCCATTGCAGGGCACAAACACGCTGACGACTATACAGCTCATCCTTATGAAAGTCATCAATGGTTCTTTTACATGAACCGCCACCCAGTCAGTGAGAGACATGACCGGCCTTTGATAACCCAGCTGGCTGTGGTGAGGAGGCAGCAGTGACAATTTGGTCACAGTGGGACTTGAACCCCCAACCTTGAGCTTGGTATTCCAGCACTTTACCACCAGGCCATCACTGCTCCAATCCCAAATCAATCAACTTCATCCAAGTGAAAATATTATACAGTCACATATTAAGTTGCAATGATGGAGGTGTATGAATATTAAAATTCGATGTGATTTTCCACATTTTTACTTTTTTATTCCGGCTCCACCTTTGTATCGCAGGATCATGTTTCTGATCTTTAATACACTGTGCGTGTCGTAATGGAGAATGGTTTGCATGCTTGTTGAAATTCCCTCATAAAGGAAGTATTTTTGTGACTGACAGTCACAAAGAGAGCTGCTCATCATGCATTCATCACCCCACCCCCAACACACACACACACACACACACACACTCTCTCTCTCTCTCACACACACACACACACACACACACACTTCTACATTATGGGACTGTGTGTGCAGATTATTTTATAAAACGGTGTTCATTAGATGACAGTGACAGACAATTTATCTAATGATTCAGTTTAAAGTGCTCCATGAATCACACGTACAATGTTTTCAAATTTTAAAATTATTGAGCTTCTGGTCCTGAAACCCAAGTGATTCATGATGTCTCTTTGAGACCACATAAGATCCGATATGTAAAATCAGTGGGGACGAGGTCACTAAAACTGTCCAGTACGTCAGTGTTTTTATTACAGGATTTATACTCAGTTCGAATGATATTAAACTAATGTTCATATCAAAGGAATGTAGAACAGCATTGTGTTGGAAAAACCTGTTTGGTAAACACAAAGTCCTCATCACCATAGTAACCTTCAACTCTGACACATTCAGTTCAGGGAGCACAGTGGTGGAGTGTTAGTACTTCCGCCTCACTGCATGAAGACCTGGGTTCGATTCCTGGACTCGGGTGTTTCTGTACGGGGTTTGAATGTTCTCTTCATGCTTGTGTGGGGTTCCTCCTAGTACCCCGGTTTCCTCCCACAGGCCAAAAACATACACTGTAGGCTAATTGGCTGTTTCAAATTTCCCCGAAGAGTGTGAGTGTGACTGGTTGTGGGTTTTTGGCCTGCGATAACCAGGTGATCTGTGCAGAGTATACCACATCGACGACATTAATTACATTTCAGATAACTTTATACAGATTGATTATTTAACAACGAGTGACGGCAATATCAGTTTCTTTCACCCATTTAACGAACTTCTTAATGCTACGAGGCTCAGAAGAGACTGAAGCATATCTTTTTAAGCCACAATCGCTGTACTAAACCATACTTAAACTACCGCTAACTTATTTAGTCGGTGTTTCGTTTCCCCTTTAAAAACAAACAACACCCTAACTTTATTCGATTTCCAGGCCATCAATGGTTGGCCATCAAACAATGATGAGACCCACAACAGAGAGAAGATTCAGCACCTGATAAACTGGTATTCAACTAAAAACCTCATTCTGAACATTCGCAAAACCAAGGAGGTCGTAGTACTCATGGAGAGGTCATGGAGCATATAGACAGTATTAAGTTCCTGGGCATCTGTATTTCATCTGGCATGTCCTGGTCTGTTAGCATCTCACACCTGGTGAAGAAGCCCAACAATAGCTTTTCATCCTCAGGAAGCTGAAACGTACTGGATTCTCCTCTTAGCTGCTCAAGAACTTCTAAAACTGCACAGGGAATCGTAGGCTGCTGCCTACCAGATCTGGACACAATATATACATCATGTTTGGGTCCAGAAGAAGGTCAGCTTCATCATTCCCCGATGTAGTCCCTGTTGCCATCTACAGTTCAGTAAGTTTGGAGGTAGGAACACCCATACTTTCTGTTTAAGATCCAGAAATTCATGAACTCAGCGCTTTGTAACATTTCTGTCACAATGCATGTGTACCCTTCTTACTAACGTGTCTGTTTTAGTGTTTGACCAAACTGTGGGGAGGCTGTGGCCAGGTGTTCTGCTATCACACACCTTTGAGTGAGATGTTTTCATTTGACTGAAACCATTCAGTGATCCATGCAGGTTGGAGTTGGGTGACTTCTCTTGAATATAGGCCTTTAAATTTATTTCAGGAATTAAAAGGAAACTGAAAATAAGGAGAAACAGCATTGTGTTTACTGTTAACCAACCTGTAGTTTATTGTCTTCATGTAATCACATGAGCTCACTTGTTTTATTCCTTTTACACTGCTGCAACTTGCCAACAATTCAAATAACATTTCGGTTGTTTTGTCATTCCCATTTTTATTTTTCTGAAATTTCTGCCAGCGTGGTCCTGGAGTTCCTCCTGATGGCTATATACTCTGTCTGGCATTGTTTTTTTTTTTATTGATCTAAATCATCAACATCAATCTTTTGAATTCCAAGTTATTTATTTGTTGTGTGAGTGCAGGGCGAGGTACTAGAAAACGAAAAAAACTGAAGTGGACCAAAAACGAAACAGAAACCTACTGTATACAACCCTGCTCGAAGAAGTGAGGGGTTTTTCGTTTGTTTGTTAGTTTTTGGGGTTTTTTAATTTATTTTATTTTATTTATTTAATGCATATGTTCGCATGTACAATTCTCCAGAGTCTTGACAGTGTTGTTCTGGAATTGAAACTTAAAGGTTTTCTCAGTAAAGGCCCTTTTCTGTGTTGTGTTCTATCCTCATCTGTGTGGATTTCATCTGAGTACTCCAGCTTCCTCCTACTCAAAATTGTCCCCAGATGTGAATGTGAGCATGAATGTGGTTCCGTATGTATTGCACCCGCAAAGGACTGATGAGCTGTCCAGGATGTGTCCACATTCACTCAGAGTTGGTTGACTCCCAGCAAGCGGAGAAAGATTAAATGGTTTAATAAATGAATGAATCACATGTTGTACAATTGTTGGACAGATTAAGAACTGTACAAAAAATAAAAGAAATTAAAAGAGCAATATTACTATAACTTCCATATTCATAATGAGTTGGTGTAAACTTCTATCTTTAACTGCAAATATAATGCATTTGCTTTTAAATGCATTTTCAGTTAAATCTAAATAAAAAAGGTGAATTTTCGAAAATAATAGAGAAGGAACAGAAAAAAGCAAATGATATTTGTTCTTCATATAAACCTGCTTTTATCTTTGATGCGTATTTATATATAAGAAATAAAAACAGTAATACACAGATGGTCAACACGCCCAGTGCAGCTAACTGGGTTATCAAAGGCGGGCCATGTCTCTCACTGTCTATGGTGAGAGGCATGTAAAAGAACCATTGCTGACTTTCGTAAAGAGTAGCTGCCAAGCCGTCAACGTGTTTCTGTCCCTTACTAAAAGGGTTGTGACAGGAAGGGCATCCAACGTAAAAACCTATGTCAAATCAAACGTGCGAATCAGATGATTCGTTGTGGCGACTCCCGAGTAAAAGGGAATAAGCCGAAAGGAAGATAGACAGACAGACACAGATGGTCAACAGGTAAACAATCATGTTCTTTACACGTCTCATGCTGATCACATGCTGTGTTTTGTGGGTTTTATTTATTTATTTTTTTTTGCTACCTTGTAATTGCTGAAGCTCCCTCTGGTGTATCCCTAGTTGTGGGACAGCAGCATCATCGGATTTTGTGTTTGGGTCAGAGGTCAGAGATTAATAATGTCTGGTACAGTACTGTTTCCATACAGATATAAGCATGTTCAGCAGTGACTACTTCAGATCAATTTTATTTATATTTCACTGTGCTGATTTTCCCGCGATTATAAAACCTATGAAAGAAACCAAACTCTGGAAAACTATTAAATATCCATCACAAATCAATCGGCCACTCAATTATCATCTGGATCCTCACAAGTGTCCAACAATAGTCTGATACTTGGATGGTCCAAGGGTCTGATAAAAAGGGGAACATGACAAAAATTATTCTTAAAAAAATAATGTGTTGTATTATATACTAGTCCTTCTAAAAAATAGCATATTGTGATAAAGTTCATTGTCTGTCTGTCTGTCTTCCTTTCGACTTTTTCCCCTTTTACCCGGGAGTCACCACAGCGAATCATCTGATTCGCACGTTTGATTTGGCAGAGGTTTTTACATCGGATGCCCTTCCTGTCACAACCATTTTTAGCAAGGGACAGTAACACGCTGACGGCTTTGCAGCTACTTTTTACGAAAGTCAGCAATGGTTCTTTTACATGACTCGCACCATAGACAGTGAGAGACATGGCCCGCCTTTGATAACCCAGTTAGCTGCACTGGGGGATTGTGATAAAGTTCATTATTTTCTTTAATGTACTGATAAAAATTAAACTTTCATATATTTTAGATTAATTGCACACCAACTGAAATATTTCAGGTCTTTTATTGTTTTAATACTGATGATTTTGGCATACAGCTCATGAAAACCCAAAATTCCTATCTCAAAAAATTAGCATATCATGTTCAGGTCGTCTAAACGAGCTATTAACCTAATCATCTGATTCAACCAATTAACTCCAAACACCTGCAAAAGATTCCTGAGGCTTCCAGCAGCTGCAGCCACATCCAAGAATTTCTTCAGAAATCGGTTTAGTTCTTCTTCAACCTTTAGGTGTGTGTGTGTGTGTGTGGCGCGCACGCGTGGTGGAGCGACTAGAGTGAACCTGAAACAGCAACAGTATGAAAAGGTTTGAGTAAAATCAGTTTCAGAGTTTCATATTGAAAATAACTGACCCGGGTGAAATTGTTATGCTTGTATAAAAATGTATTGATAATTGTGATTTTATTTGTAAATATATTTTAAGTGTAAACATGGTAGTAAAGTAGTTTCATCAAAATCTAGATGTGAAGCAATACAGCCCTTCGAAAGAGGTCAAATCCTCAGATACACAATCCTGCACTGGGAGGTGTCGGCGTTGGGAAAAACATTTCCTTAACGTGAACATTTGTTCACACTGCCATCACATGCAAAATACAAAGACTGCACTCACCAGCCATCACAGGGTCAATGCAAACACACAAATACACAACCCAATTTTGTGGTTTGAAAAAATATACTGATTTTTTTTTTATTTATTTATTTTTTTTATGACCAGATGAGTTGATGTAAACATTTTAACATAATAATTTCAATATGATTCCAACTGTAAAGCTATTAAATGTTTATCCTAATTTATTAATTCATGCCTCAGTCACTACTTTGTAATAATTAGGGTTGCAGAGAGACTGGCACCCATCTGAGTGGATCCTGGATGAGGGCAGAGTACTCCCTGGACAGCTTGCCAGGCCATCGCAAGGCACAAAAACGCTGATGACTATGCAGCTCCTCTTGATGAAAGTTAGCAATGGTTATTTCACATGAACCTCCACCCAGTCAGTGAGAGACATGACCGGCTTTTGATAAACAAGTAAGCTGCACTGGGGGGGGACAACAGTGACAAACCGGTGACAGTTTGACAACCTTGGAATCAGTAATCCAGCACCTTACAACCGGGCCATCACTGTTCCAATCCCAAATGAATTCACTTAATCCAAGTGAAAATATTGTACACTCATAGATTAAGTTGCAATGATGGATGTGTACAAATGTTACAATTAATGTGATTTTACTTTTTTTTTTTTAAATTCCAGCTCCATCTTTGTATCTCAGAATCATGGTGATGATTAATACACTGTGCGTGTGTTACAAGGAAGAATTGTTTGCATGCTTGTAGAAATCCCCTGATAAAAAGAAGTATTTTGTGATTGACATGTGAGTCACACAATGAGCTGCTCTTCATGCATTCATCACCCCTCCATGCACACACACACACACACACACACACACACACACACACACACACACACACACACACACACACACACACACACACACTTCTAAATCATGGGACTGTGTGTGCAGAATATTTTATAAAATGGTATTCAGTAGATAACAGCGACAGATAATTTATCTTATGATCTGATTTTAACTGCTCCATGAATCACACGTAACTTGTTTTCAATTTTTTAAATTATTTAGCATCTGTTCCTGTGAACCAAGTAATCCATGACATAATATCCGATATGTAAAATCAGTGGAAATTATGTCACTAAAACTACACATCAATGTTTTTATTACAGGATTTATACTCAGTTCGAACAATATGAAACTGTAATGTTCATGTCAAATGAATGTAGAAGAGCGTTGTGTTGGAAAAACCTGTTTGGTAAACACAAAGCCTTCGTCCTCGACACAGAACAAATAAATCCATAAAGAATGTTAAAACTGTAAACATAGAACTGGTTCTACTGGAAATACACCCTCATCACCACAGTAACCTGCATCTCTTTCACATTCAGTTCAGGAAGCACAGTGGTGGAGTGGTGGAGTACTTCTGCCTCAAAGCATGAAGACCTGGGTTCGATTCCTGGGCTCGGGTGTTTCTGTACAGGGTTTGAATGTTCTCCTTGTGCTTGTGTAGGGTTCCTCCTTGTGGCCCGGTTTCCTCCCACAAGCCAAAAAACATACCCTGTAGGCTAATTGGCTGTTTCAAATTTCCCCGAAGAGTGTAACTGGCTGAAGGTGTTTGCCCTGCGATAACCAGGTGAGCTGTGCAGAGTACATCACATCCTCACCCAGATTAGGCTGAGGTGGGCACCCTGCGCCTCGAACTAGTAATAGAAAATAAATGAATGGACAACATTAATTTCAGTTAAAACAACTTTATAATATGTTATTATTTAAGAATGAGTGACGGCAACATCAGTTTCTTTTGCCCATTTTCCGAACTGCTTAATGCTATGAGGCTCACGAAGAATCTGGAGCATATCTCAGCCAACTCTAGGCATTTTGGGGTACACTCTGAAAAGCTCACAGATCATCATAGGGCCAACACACCCACACAACCATTCATACTCTCACGGAGGAACAATTTGGATCAGCCTGATCAGCCTAGTTCATGTCTTTGGACTGTGGACGAAAAAAGGAATAATCAGAAGAACCCCTCATCAGTCCGAGAAGAACATGTAAGCCCCACAGAAATATCCAAGCACAGGACCTGAAACCCAGGATCTTCTTGCATATCTGGTTTGAAAATAAACACAGCTCACCACAACTCCTTTTGTATATTGGAAGCTTTTATCATGAACCAACTTGTAATACCTTTCAACTGTTGTAGCCATTTTCCCTCCCTCGGAATGAAAGGCTGATGATCACTGTCTGTGCTGAGACCTGGAGTTGAGTAAAAGAAGAATCAGATGGGAGATACACCCCACTTGCATTTTAACAAAATAGAGTGACTGGTTCAGAAAATTCTGTCAGAAATGCTGTACTTCTTGGTTGTGATGCACATACTAATATCATCATTACAAAAGTAAGTAAAGCGCCACCATCTGTCAACAGAAGGAATGGCCCAAGTAGCAAAAATAAGCCCTTCTTTGTCAGCCGGAGGTGTGAGGACCTGGTAACAATTTTCAAAACCATCAGTGGGAATGATAATCTGTCTCATGGTCGATGGAGCAACAGCAGTTGTTTGTTGTGTATTTGGATGCATTGTTCCTGAATCTTGAATATTCTAATATTGTATTTACTCAGCCAGATGAGGATTGAATATATATATTATTAATGGCCACATGAAGCGTTCTTCTTCTTCTGCTTTTCCTTTCGGCTGTACCCTTAAGGGGTTGCCACAGGAAATCATGTGTGTCCATCTCACCCGATCCTCTGCATCTTCTTCTCTGACACCAACTACCTTCATGTCCTCCTTCACCACATCCATAAATCTTCTCCTTGGTCTTAATCTAGGCCTTCTGCCTGGTAGTTCCAATCTCAGCATCCTACTACCAATATATTCACTATCCCTCCTCTGTACATGTCCAAACCATCTCAATCTAGCCTCTCTGACTTTGTCTCCAAAACCTCTTACATGTGCTGTCCCTCTGATGTACTCATTCCTGATCCTATCCATCCTCGTTACTCCCAAAGAGAACTTCAACATTTTCATCTCTGCTACCTCCAGCTCAGCCTCCTGTCTTTTCCCCAGGGCCACTGTTTCTAAATCATACAACATCGCTGGCCTCAACACCGTCTTGGACACTTTTCCTTTCATTCATGCTTATACCATCCAATCAGACATCTCACCGGACACTGTTCTCTAACCATTCCTATCTGCCTGCACACGCTTCTTCACCTCTTTTCCACACTCTCCATTGCTCTGGATTGTTGAGCCTAAGTACTGAAAATCCTCCACCTTCTTTATCTCTGTTCCCTGTAACCCCACTGTTCCTCTTGGGCATTCATACACATGTATTCTGTCCTACTGAGGCTAACCTTCATCCCTCTCCTTTCCAGGGCATACCTCCACCTCTCTAGATTTTCTTGCACTTGTTCTCTGCTCTCACTACAGATCACAATGTCATCTGCAAACATCATAGTCCATGGGGAATCTTGTCTAACCTCGTCTGTCAGTATGTCCATCGTGTCAAACAAGAAGGGGCTCAGAGCTAACTCTGGATGCAGTCCCACCTTCACCTTGAACTCTTCTGTTACACCGACAGCGCACCTCACCACTGTCTTATATCTCTCATACATGTCCTGCACCACTCTAACATACTTCTCTGCCTCTCCAGACTTCCTAATGCAATACCACAGTTCCTCTTTCGGCACCCTGTCATATGCTTTCTCCAGATCCACAAAGGCACAATGCAGTTCCCTCTGTCCTTCTCTATACTTCTCTATTAACAGCCGCAAAAACTGCATCTGTGGTGCTCTTTCTTGGCACGAAACCAAACTGTTGTTCACAAATGATGACCTCTTCCTTTGGTCTCACTTCCAAAATTCTTTCCCATAACTTGATTGTATGACTCATCAACTTTATCCCTCTGTACTTGCGACAAGTCTGCACATCTCCCTTGTTCTTTGAAATGGGTGCCAGCGCACTTCTCCTCCCCTCCTCCAGCATGCGCTCACGCTTTAAGACCTTGTTGAATGATCATTTCAGAAAATCTACTGCTACCTTGCCAAGACACTTCCATACCTCCACCTGTATGTCATCATGACCAACCGCCTTTCCACTCTTCATCCTCTTCAATGCCCTCTTCACATCACTCTAACAAATCTTTGCTACTTCCTAGTCTCTAACAGTCACCTCTTCTACTCTTTATTCTCTCTCATTTTCCTCATTCATCAGCTCTTCAAAGTACTCTTTCCATCTTCCCAGCACATACCAGGTTCCCAGGTTCTGTCATCAGTCAATAAATTTCCCTTATCTGTCCTTTATCACTCTCATTTGCTGCACATCCTTTCCATTTCTATTTCTCTGCTGTGCCAACCTGTATAAATCATTTTCTCCCTCCTTACTGTTCAACCTAGCATACAAGTCATCATATGCTCTGTTTGGCTTTTGACACTGCTACCTTTGCCTTACGCTATATCACCCTGTACTCTTGTTTACTATCTTTGGTCCTCTCAATGTCCCACTTCTTCTGAACTAACCTCTTCCTTTGTACACACTTCTGCACTTCCTCATTCCACCACCAAGTCTCCTTTCAGAGGACACACCAAGTAATCTCATCGCTGTCTCCCTGATCACATTTGCTGTAGTTGTCCAGTCATCTGAAAGCATTTCCTGATCACCCAAAAACTGTTTCAACTCCTCCTTGAAGACAGCACAACACTCTTCCTTTCTCAGCTTCCACCACTTTGTCTTCTGCTCTGCCTTTGCCTTCTTCAACTTCCTCACCATCAGTTTCATCCTGCACACCACCATCTTGTGCTGTTTGGGAACACTCTCACCCACTACTACTTTGCAGTCACTGACTTTCTTCAAATTGCATTGCCTACACAAGATGTAGTCTACCCGTGTGCCCCTTCCATCACTTTTATAAGTCACCCTATGCTCCTGTCTCTTCTGGAAGTATTCACCATCGCCATTTCCATCTTTTTTGCAAAATCTATTAACATCTGTCACTTACTCATCCCCTCTGTTGCCTGGAGGACCAACATGTCCATTGAAGTCTGCACCAATGACCACTCTTTCACCTCTGGTGGGGTTCTGTATCACTTCATCTAACTCACTCCAGAATCTTTCCTTCTCTTTTAGCTCACATCCTGCCTGTGGGGCATAAGCACTAACAACATTGAATCTCACACCTTCAATTTCTAACTTGAGACTCATCACTCTGTCTGACACTCTTTTCACTTCTAGAACATTCCTGACCAACTTCTCCTTCAAGATGACTCCTACTCCATTTCTCTTCCCATCCACACCATGATAAAACAGCTTAAACCTGCTCCTAAGCTTTTAGCTTTGCTACCTTTCCACCTGGTCTCCTGAACACACAGTATGTCCACCTTCCTCCTCTGCATCATGTCAACCAACTCTCTATCTTTTCCTTGCATAGTTCCAACATTCAAAGTCCCTACTCTCAGTCCTAGACTGATGCCTTTCCTCCTCTCTCTCTGCCTAAGGTCACACCTCCCACCTCTCTCAGCAGATCCAGTGTCACATTCATATTTATGATTTGTATACCAAACGTGACATGTTTTATGTCGAATACCCTTCTTGACACAACCCTCTGCATTTATCCAGACTCGGGACTGGCTTGTCTCCCCCCCTCATGGCTTCATTGACCAAATGAAGCTTTGAAATCGTATAATAAATGGTTGAAAATGATTATTTTCATTTAACTATGCAAAACTTTAACACATTTCTCATCAGGTCATTCTCCAGTTTAAATTTTCTGCTTAATTCATGCATTACTTTTGCTATTCGTGCTCTGCATAGTGCAGACATCCTGTAATTATCAGTATTCTGCCTTATTCTCAGGAGAGAAAGTGAAATGCATTATTGTGTTAAATTGGAGCCATATAGTATAGAGATTGCTGTCTGGAAGTGCTTTTGGCAAATTAAAACCAACAATGCATGTGAAGTTTGGAGAGGAATCTGATACCGTCATGAATTATTTGCATACAGGAGGTTCTCTCTGATAACATGCAGACTATATAAGAGCAGCTGCAAACAGACATGGGGATCATAATATTTATTGTGTTTACTGAACACGTCCAGTAATATACACTTTATATACGCTTTTTTTTTTTTTTTTTTAACCACTGCACTGGAAATATCAATGAGTACAATTGATTAATCCAGGCCCTGTAATAATAATAATAGCGTAGGCCTCCGTCAGTCCCGAAGGACTATGGCTGCGCTCTGGCTGGTATCCCGACTGGTGATACTCCCCAGTGCACAGAGCCTGGGTAGGGAGTAATGAGGGACAGGCTGTTACCCAAGCAGCAAGTCCCCCCCTGTCTCGGCGCCACCGGAAGGATCCAATGGAAAGGCAAGTGCCAATACGACTGGGTTCCAGTGCCGCTGCAGGAGAGAAACTATGGTCAATTTAGAACGGCCAATTAACCTACAGTGCACGTCTTTGGATTGCGGGGGAAACCGGAGCACCCGGAGGAAACCCGCACAAGCACGGGGAGAACATGCAACTCCACACAGAAACGCCCAGGCCGGGAATCGAACCCGGGCCTTCTTGCTGTGAGGCGGACGTGCTAACCACTATGCCACCGTGCCGCCTAATAATAATAATAATAATAATAATAATAATAATAATAATAATAATAATAATAATAATAATAATAATAATAATAATAATAATAATAATAAGGGCCTGATGATGATGTATGCCTCTGCGTAGTGGGCCTGGGTAGGGGATTTTCCCTGAACTAAATGTACATCACCCAGTTAGGGCTGACCCCCCGAAGCTGGTTTACTACTGGGTTACTGAATGCAAAAAAAAAAAAATAATAATAATAATCTTTCACTTCCGCAGCCCAGTCAGCCTCTCTCCAGTAAGCAAACCTGCCAAACTGGAAATTGGACTTGCCTCAGGGGGAGGCAAAGAACTCGTCCAAGAATATCCTGGACGAACCATCTAAAATCCACACTACTTGAGTGTCCGAAGGTGACTGGTTGGCCTGAAAATCCAGTATCAATGGCAAGTCACTAAAACAACATTGGGACAATGCCAACCCTTTTGTATGCTTACCTGACCCAACAAAATTTGCGAGATCAACTCCGGCGATTAAAGATCTACATGCGCCGTGAAGCAGATGATAATTTCCCTGCAATTGGTCAGGTACCTTCTCAAGAGCCCAACGTTCGGATAGAGGCAGACCTTAAATTGCAGCTGAATGCCCGTGTCCTTCTCTCCCCTCTTCCCAATGAAGTTAGCCCACCTGACAACAATGAAACTTCCCCTGGCTTTCCACTTTCTGATTTGACCAATGATTTTTCCACATCTTCAGTTCATGATGATCATATTTCTATTTTGTTAAACCGTTACTATAGAGAAATTTTAGCTTTACCGATTGACAAAAGGAAGCCATTTAAAATTGCAATAAAATCTTTTCCACAAAATGAAATTGATAAATGGAATCATTTCTGTAACTCTTGACACAGAGTGCTCCCTGCATGATATTAATTGTTGCATGGTTCTCGCTATTCAAACTTTAGAGGAATTACATACAGTTTCCAAACCTTCTAACAATGGTAAAAATAAGAAAAGTAAAGAAAACCGGTTTCAATGTAAATTTAAAAGAAACAAGGAAAGACATGTCGTGGCTGGAGCTTTGCCTTAAATTAAGAGCTCATGGCAAGTTAGTGTCAAGAAGACAAAAGACAATTTGGAGAAATTTAAAGGCAAAATACAAAACAACTAAGGAAAAAATCTCTTTCAAATACTTGACTCCCTTAAGGCAAAGGTTAAGATTTGGAAAGAGAGAAAAAGAAAATGGGAAAAGAAGAATAAATTCATTAGACAAAACAAAATATTTAAAACCAACAAAAACAATTTTACAGGCAACTAAATACACCTACAGTTAATGACGACCAGAGACCATCCATTGGAATCCAGTGAGAGGTTTTGGTCACAGGTGTGGTATATACCCGGCAACTGTAACCTTGATGAACCATGGGTGGAAGAATACAGCAAAGCCACATCAGAAAACGTTAATTCACCATTGCTGTATCTCATTACTTCGGACTGCCTGAAGAAAACAATAAAAGTGTCCAAATCTAACACAGCTCCAGGACCTGATGACATTCAAAATCGGTTTTGGAAACTATTCCCCTGTGTCCAACCGCAACTGCTCACTTCTTTTAATTATTTGATGGACACAGGAGATGTCCCTCCTTGGCGCTGTATAGGTCGCACAATACTCCTCCCAAAGAAAGGAGACTTCACAGATCCTAAAAATTACCGCCCTATTACCTGCCTGAATACTATGTACAAAATCTTTACAGGGTGTTTGACAAATCTTGTGTCATCCGATTGCTCCTCCAATGAAATTATTTACCTGAAGCAAAAGGTAGCCAGAAAGGGATGTTGGGGATGCAAGGATCAGTTATTGGTCTAGAAAATGATACTTGAATAGGCTAAAACTTACCATCGCAACCTCTCAATGTGCCGGATTGACTACAAAAAAGCATCCGACTCTGTCCCTCAAGAATGGATTTTGAAGTCTTTGCAATGTGTTGGCATACCTGAGCGATTATTCCATTTACTCAAGTCTTTAATGAGTTGCTGGTCAACTCAGTTTGAGATGTACTCGCAAGGTCAGGTTAAGACTTCAGAACCGATTTCAATTAAGAGAGGAATATTCCAGGGGGATTCTTTTAGTCCTCTGCTTTTGTGTTTGTCACTTAATCCCTTGAGTTTTTTGCTCAGTAAGGAGGAAGGTTATCATCCAGGACCTCCACAGCACAGATCCCCAACACCTCTTACTCATCTCCTTTACATGGATGACATCGAGCTGATTGCCAAAGGAGATTCCAACTTGAAGAAACAAATTCTCCTTGTCAAGTCCTTTTCACAAGATATTGGTATGACTTTCGAACTTGATAAATGTGACATTTTCCATTTAAAACGTGGAAAGGCAATCAATGATGGATCAGTTGAGTTACACAGAGGAGTGATTGAGCATCTCGTGGAAGGCCAATCGCACACCTATTTGGGGATGCACATTCGAGACAAGCTCCAGAATGCCCACATAAAAGACAAACTTCAGGCCAAGTACAAATCTCATCTAAAAAAGATCTCGAGTTCAGAGCTAAATGCTAGAAACAAGGTCAAAGACACAAATACTTACACAGTGCCTGTCCTTTCTTACTCTTTTGGTGATGTTGATTGGACAAAGAACGACATTATGGGTCTTGATCGCCTTACAAGAAAGATCATGTTTGACAACCGAGCTCACCACCCTCATTCCTCTATCAATCGTTTATATGTATCAATCAATTCCGGGGGACAAGGTTTGATTAATGTGGAGGCACTTCATGATCATATTTTATTGCATTTATACTTGTTCTTTGTCTCACACACACACACACGCACACACACACACACACACACACACACACACACACACACACACACACACACACACACACACAGTGTGCAAATGGTTAAATTAGCAGTATTCCAATTGTTGGATATTGATGATAAAATACATTGTCATTTAATAATCTTGTGCTGCCCTCTGTGGGTCATATTGTTTGTAACTTTTAGTGCCACATTGTGGCTTTTTCAATAAACATTCTCAGTTTGGATCCTGGGGCAGTGGTGGTCTAGTGGTATAAGGTGCCGGATCGCTGATCCAAAAGGTTGGGGGTTCGAGTCCCATGCTCCACAAGGTTGTCACTGTCCCCCCCAGTGCAGCTAACTGGGTTATCAAAGGCTGGCCATGTCGCTCACTGTCTATGGTGTAAGGCATGTAAAAGAACCATTGCTGACTTTTGACAAGAGTAGCTGCAAAGCCATCAGAGTGTTTCCGCCCTGCGATGGCCTGGCGAGCTGTCCAGGGTGTACTCTGCACTCACCCTGAGTTGGCTGGGATGGGCACCAGCCTCCCCGCGACCCTAATTAGGATGAAGCGGTTACAGAAAATGAACTGAGCTGATGAGTTTGGATCCTCATGAAGGAAGACTGTTTGTCTGTTTTCTCTGTCCATGTTTGGGAATTTAAGTAGTTTCCTGAACATTTTGGTGCCGAAAACCCGGGAATCTGAGAGTTTATTAGGCAGAGAAGCAAGTTGCAGTATTTTGAGGACTGAAAACCCATCCAGGTGGCTGTATTGGCGTGTTGAGTTGGCGGTGGTGAGTGGCCTACGTGACCAGCTTGGTGGAAAGATGGCAGCTCCCAGCGCATGTGGATGGGAACGCGCACATGGCGAGGGAGTCAGCCCGACCTTTTGTTAGCTGTTGTGGGCTGTGACTGCCGTGGGGTTGTCTACAGGTGACAGTACAGTGAAACGGGTCCCTGGACTCAAGATGAAGCTGCGGCGGCAGTGGTGAGTGGCGCACGTGGACGGGAGCGGCGCCCAACGTGGGCCAACGTGACTGGCGGTATAAGCAACATGGCGGCGCCCAGCACGCATGAACAGGAGAGCGCACATCAGGGCTGTGAGTGGTGGTGAGTGGCGGATGTGACTGGAAGTACAGGTGTGCTACAATAACTGCACAGGGCATGTTTGCTTTGTGTCAGGGAACCGGCCCTGCCCTTTGTTAGCTGTTGTGGAACTGTGTGAGGAGTTGAGAGTGGCTGCACGGAGCTGCACGGAGCTTCACATACCTTCACATACCAGGAGAAAAACACAGTGCAGTGCACCAACTCCCTCTAAAGGTGATGTTGGCTTGAAATTGTGTTGTGTGCATTGACCTGGAGCATTACTCAGACTGTATTCTGTTGGATTGTGTTGTATAAAAACAAAATCATGTCTGACAGTGAGCTGGATAAGGCAGAGAAAGGCAGAGTGGCTGCCAAGAGATGGGTGACTCAGTCTGTCAAGAAATTGGAAACTGGACTCCTTAATTGTGGACCGATATGATTTGGAGGTGGCCATGGACACTCTGACCAAGAGGCGAGAGGCATTCGAGGATGCGCAGAGTAAAGTTGAATCACTTCTTCCACTGGACAAAATTGAAGAAGACGTGAATAATACTGATCTTTTTTTGGATGGAATCGACAAGGTTAGGATGAGGGCATCCAAGCGCCGTGCCTCACTGATCAAGGAGACAAATGCGGTTGAAGATGACAGGTCGTAAAATTCTGGATCTTCGTCGTCTGCGAATGTGCGTCTTCCCAAGCTTGAGCTGCCCAAGTTTAGTGGGAATTTGGAGGACTGGCAGCCTTTCTGGGACCAATTTCAGGCTTTGGTGGGTGAAACTGACATTCCAGATATCACTAAATTTGCTTATCTTTTATCTTCTCTGCAAGGGCAGGCTACGAGAGTAGTAGATGGATTAGCCACTACTTCCCACAATTATGCAGTGGCTGTAGAAATGCTATAAGATCATTACGGGAGGAAAGAGAAAATTGTGTTTACCCACATACAAAGCTTGCTAGAGTTGTCGCCTCCTTTACACTGTAGCATTGGGGAACTGTGGAAGTTACAGGACAGACTGTTGAAACATGTCCGCAGTTTGGAAGTTCTCGGTGTTCATGGTGAAGGGTACGGTGTGTTCCTTACCCCTCTCATTCTATCTAAGCTTCTCACAGAGCTCAGAATGGAATGGGCTAGGGATGGAGAAGGTCACGAGAGTGACTTAGACTTTTTTTTGGAATTCCTGAAGAAGGAGATTAAACGTAGAAAGCATTCAGATGTGTTTCCGAATCAGCATGCCAAGAACACAGAACTTAAGTCACAGAATCGGTCTACTAGAACTGCTGCTGCTCTGCAATCAAGTTCGGGGTCAATTTGCTGTGCATTTTGCAACAATACTCATAAAACTGAAAGGTGTTTTGGTTTAATAAAGGTTCCCTTGGTTGAAAGAAAGAGAAAAATAATGGGGGCCAAATTGTGTTTCAGGTGTTTGAGCAAAAAATCACATGGCTAATGTCTGTGAGGACAAGTGTACAAAGTGCCAAGGGGCACATCACCGGTTGATTTGTTTTGAGAAGGATAAAACAGTTAGCACTAGTATTGAAAATCCTGTACCCACTGTAACAGAAAAGAAACCTGATAAAGTAAATCTACCAGGTGTTGTCACTGTGTCAAACACTAGTCCTGATTTGAGAGGTACTCAGGTGTTGTTACAAATGGCCAAGGTGTCAGTGGTGTTGAGGGCAATGTGTTATTTGACACCGGGTCAAATCACTCATACGTGACCAAGGAGTTTGTACAAAGGGCTGATCCAAAGTACATGGGAACCCACAGTATTGTCATATGTGGCCTTTGGAAGTAAGGGTGCAAGTCAGCGTAGACTTCGGTCTGTGTACAAGTTATCATTAAAGGGGTCTGAGGGGGTCCCGGTTGACCTTGTGGCCACGGAGGTGCCTATTGTATGTGCCCCTATCTACCGCCCAACCCTATCTGCTGATGTAAACAGAATCTTACAGGGAATGGATTTGGCTCGTGGGTATGTTAGTGGTGAAACCAAGATCGATATCTTAATTGGATTAGATGCCTATTGGGAGTTCGTTAAACCTGAGGTACAACAAGTGCAGGATTTGATGTTGCAAAAATCCATATTTGGATGGATTGTCTCAGGGGTAATTCAAAATACAATGTCCTGTGGGTCGAATGTGAATGTATCCAATTTACAATTTGGATTGCTGTGTTTAACTGATGTATCCCATGAATTATTGAAACAATTTTGGGACTTGGATTGTCTTGGGATTGGACAGAAGGTTAAAGAAAATGCAAAAATGGTTCAGTTTGAAAAGAATGTTAAATTTAAAGAAGGCAGATATGAGGTAGCTCTCCCCTGGAAGGAGGGAGCAAGGGAGAGGAAATTCTGAATCTGGTTAGAAGGTTTGGAGCAGATACGTTTGTGGAAGATTTCACGCAGTTACACAGGTGGCCCATGGAGAGATGTGGTTAACATTGAGATCCATGGTTTCGGAGATGCCTCGGAGAGGGGTTACAGTGCATGCGTGTACCTAAGGTGCAAATTGGGTGATGGGACAGTCAAGTCTTCATTGGTGGTTTCGAAATCAAGGGTAGCACCAGTTAAAATGATGAACTTGCCCAGGTTGGAACTTACAGGTGTGCTGTTGTGTGCCAGATTGTTGGTCTTTGTCCGGAAGGCCTTGTTGTTACCTGAGGAGGCGAAAAGTTTTTGTTGGACTGATTCCATGGTAACATTAGGTTGGATCTGCGGGGATGCTAACAAGTGGAAGCCCTTTGTTTGTAACAGGGTGTCTGAGATTCAAGAATTGACCAGTCCTGCTCAGTGGAATCATTGTACAGGCAAGGAAAACCCTGCTGATTTAGTGACCAGAGGGATATAAGCTGCAGAGTTAGTTTCTTCTAGATTGTGATTGGTAGGTCCAGAATTTTTTATTGCTAGTCAGGATCCAGGGAATGAGACACATCCTACTCATGATGAAGTGGTCAAGAATGAAGAAAGGGACTAGGTTGTTTTCGCAGTCTCTCAAGATAAGACTGAGAGTTTATTGGATTTCCATAGGATGGGAACTTTCCGGAAAAGCATTAGGGTGGTGTCCTGGATTCTGAGGTTCCTTCACAATCTGAATTGTGGTAAGTCTGGAGAACTTAGAAGAGGTGATTTGTCTTTGGAGGAGATGACAGTTGGCAAGGTCAAACTTCTGCTTTATTTGCAGCAACAGGAATTTACAGAGGAGTTTAGGGCTTTGAGGTTAGGCCATCCACTTCCTCGAAATTCTCCCATTGTTAAATTGACACCATTCATATGCTCAGATGGGTTGCCTCGAGTATGAGGCAGGGTCCAGTTCTCAGAATTGGCATATGAAGAAAAACAGCCAATCATTCTCCCCAAGGGTCATTTGTTATTGTTGATGGTAAGGTTTTTCCACTACCTGTTGAAGCATGCTGGTGTGGCTACAATGATTACTTGCATACAGAGTACTTACTGGATTATCCAGTTGCGGCGTTCGGCTAAGTCAGTTAAGGCAAGGTGCGTGGCTTGTCCGAGGCAAGATGTTAAGTTGGGTACTCAACCAATGGCTCCATTACCTGCTGCTCGTATTTCCAGAGCGCCCCCCCTTTGCTGTTATGGGTATGGATCATGCGGGGCCATTGTATTGCTCTGATGTCTCTGGCAAGAAACACTACATTCTACTGTTCACCTGTGCGGTGATCAGAGCGGTTCATTTGGAGTTGGTTACCTCTATGTCAGTGGCTGACTGCGTTTTGGCATTGCGTAGATTTGTAGCTAGGAGAGGGTGGCCTTCCATTGTGTATTCGATAATGCCAAGTCCTTTATCGGCACTAGAGATCATCTGCAAAGGCTATTAGGATCAGCATCCCCTGAGTGGAGGTTCAGTGTTCTGAGAGCGCCTTGGTGGGGAGGCTGGTGGAAACGTATGGTTAGATCAGTCAAATCTTCATTGCGGAAATCCATTGGAGTTCAGTCATTGACTAGAACTGAGTTGCATACTGTGTTGACAGAGATTGAAGCCTGTGTGAACTCACGACCATTGACTTTCTCTGGTGATGAGCTCGATAATACTCCCTTGACCCCTCCTCATTTTCTGATTGAACGAGTAGCTGGGTTTAAAGTACCAAACATGAATGGTACGGTGGAGAGTAGTTGAAGTTCTCTTGTTTCTAGGTATTCAGAAGATCAGCAGATCATGGATAGATTTTAGTCATTATGGAGTACAGAATACATTAGAAATCTTCCCTTTGGTGGGGGTTAAAGGTTAACCGAAGTCAGCTACAGGCTGGTTCTATTGTTCTTATGAAGGAGGAGGGCTCCCCGCGTTCATCATGGCCATTGGGGTGGGTTATTGAGGCATATCTAGGGAAGGATAGGGTTGTATAGTCTGTGAGAATCAAAACTGAAAGGGGCATCTTTACTAGTCCCATCCAGAGAATTCCCCTGCTAGATCTGGATTCTGACTCCCCGGCCATTACACTTGATCTAACTGAAAATGCAAACAATGAAACCAATACTTCTGTTGACATGGCAGATGTCAAAACTAGATATGGCCGTCAGGTGAAGCCTCCAGATAGGCTAGATTTCTACTAATACACTGTTAATACTTCATGAGCTGATGTGAAGGAGGTTGGTAGTCCAGAAGCCAATGTATCTGCCACTGAGTTGAAGAACAAAGAAATTGCCATTGTAGTTTGTGGATATAACATGGTTAAGTAAAATATAAAGTTTTCAGGTTTAAATAACATGTGTTCTATTGCAAATACAGAATATATTTGCTTGAATGATTAATGTTTAATTGATGTTTGTAAATTTAGATAAAGGTAAACATCATCACTGGTGTGACAATTTGTATGTTGGTAAAAGGCATTTATGATACATGTATTAGCTCTCCCACTTCAATATGTAGTTATTTCATTACCTCTCCTTCAAGGTTTGATTGGAGATAGGTCTCCAATGGTGGGGAGGATGTTGGATATTGATGATTAAATTCATGTCATTTAGTAATCTTGTGCTGCCCTCTGTGGGTCATAATAAACGTTCTCAGTTTGGATCCCCATGAAGGAAGACTGTTTGTCTGTTTTCTCTGTCCATGTTTGGAAATTTAGGTAGTTTCCTGAACACAGATGAACAGTATGAACAGTATATGAAGGGAGTGGGGCAAATAGATGCACAAATGAGCAGTTACCCACTGCTTACAGTCTGTGTGTGTGTGTGTGTGTGTGTGTGTGTGTGTGTGTGTGTGTGTGTGTGCGCGTGTGTGTGTGTGTGTGTGCGCGCGTGTGTGGGTGAGGTACCTCAGGTCTGCTGGAATATTAAGAAAGACGTGATTCCATTGCAATTCAGTAAAAGAAAACCCCATCTGTTCAGTATTATGTACTTCAAAAACAATATGAGTATTGTATGAGTGTTGGTATTTTTCTCTGCATGCAAAATTCGATTATGGAATGTTTTTGATCATTTGATTTGTGCGTAATCTTGTCTGGACTGGACATGCTGGATCGTGTGTTGTGAAGTTTTGTATGAAAATTGGTCAAGACCTGAAAAATACTTAAATGTTTCATACCTATAAACAAACTGATGATGATGATGCCAACTGTGTTGATGAAGATTTTGATTTTGATGTTGATGAAGAAGAGGCATCTGTTAATAAAAGTGTGATGACTGGTGTTTGTGAAGAAGATGTGATTTTATCTGCTGAGCAGGATATACTGTAGATGAAGATGATGATGCTGAGCGCAGAGTTGATGAAGCTCACTTGTATAAAGAGATCAGATAGTTTTGTTATATGGTTATCTTATATACAGTTTTCTTAATTGATCTCATTGGAATAAACAGAGATGAAAAAAAAAAGTCGTTTTTTTTTGTTGTTGTTAATTTTTGGGGCTTACCACGGTGACTGATGGGTTTAAAAAGGGCGTGTCAGATTAAAATGAGGATGATTTATCTTATCATCTCTTCATAAAACTCTTCCTAGACATGTTTTCTAAAAGTTTATATGGCTGAGGTGCATAAAAATGTTTGGTTGCTAACGACTAATGGTTTTGGACGAAGTGCAATCTTTGTGCTCATTTTTCTCTAAAATTTTTAGTTGAATGCTGACACAAGAAATGGCATAACTCGCTGTTTTCAAGGTGTTGACAAACTTTTTGTTGCATTTTGCACATCGATTACTTAGAAATTAAAAATCAGTTAAATTAGCAAAAGACGCAACAGCAAAAAAGAAAAAAAAAACAAGTAGAATTAAGCATCAAACTTTTCAAAGCTGATGGAAAAAGCATCATCTGGACCGCAGTTAACAAAGAGTGGCAGTAATACTGAGATAAAAAGAGTAAAGGGAGACAGTCACTGTACTGTATCTAAAAATCAAAACAAAGTGGGAGAGATAAGGAATCATGGTAAACCGGAAAGAACAGGTGATAATGAGTAGAATAAGAACTGGACACTGCCAACTGAACAGAATGCTGCACATTACAGAGAAACATCCAACTTAGGTTCTGTATTACGTGTCCCGTGAAAGAGACAGTGAACATGTGAGAAATAATTAAAGGAAGAAATAACCTTTCTTCCTTCTCACATGAGTACTACATTTGTTCTGTGAGACCACACGGAGGCAGCAGTGCAACACGAAAGGATGCCAACAGTTGAGAAGAAGAAGAATAGAATGAGACGAATCAGAAGTTTAAGAAGAATAAGAAGTTGGTCAACACTATCTGGTGCCCACTCTTCCCCAGTCCCCTTCAACCAATGCCGAAACCTCTAGATGTCGCTGTAAAATCCCAAGCAATTACCTTTAGGCTCTAGATGTCGCTGTAACAAATTATAATTACAGAAATAATTTACTTAATTGAATCACCTCCCTTGCACCTCACAAACGTCATTTAAAACGAGCAGCTAATTTCTTGTTGAGCACGTTCAACATGGGTTGGCGGTACATCCATAAAGTTTTATATTAGTAGTAATAATAGGTTGCATATATAGTATGTAAACTGGAGTATAACGTTCAACATGGGGTATGTAGACTTTTGTTTTTGTAATAATAGGTGTATAGCTAGTAAAGTAGTATAACATTAGCTTGGCTTATAGCCTGCATATGACCAATGGTAATATATGAATACATTACATTAATATATATGTGTATATATATATATATATATATATATATATATATATATATATATATATATATAGGATTTTCTGAGTAGACCCTTCCGTAGGAGAGTGCTCAATACTTTTTGGTAGAGCAAATAACAAAGGACAGGACAAAGGCTTTCTATTGAAACTCCATTTATCACTACAGATCTGTTTAGGGTGGTGAAACCATCCTCTCTTCAGGTGATTACAGAAGAAGATTCTTCTGTAATCACCTGAAGAGAGGGGATGGTTTCACCACCCTCAAACAGATCTGTAGTGATAAATGGAGTTTCAATAGAAAGCCTTTGTCCTGTCCTTTTGTATATATATATATATATATATATATATATATATATATATATATATATATATATATATATATATATATAAAATGCAGCCATGAGGCGGGGGGTGGGGGGTGGGCACTAACCAGTGTCTCTCCCCCTTATGCCAATCCCAAGCCCGGATAAATATAGAGGGTTGTGGCAGGAAGGGCATCCGGCGTAAAACTTCTGCCACATTTCTCATGCAAACGATCAAAACAAAATTCATACCGGATCGGTCGAGGCCCGGGTTAACAACGACCGCCATCAGTGCTGTTAACCAACAGGGTGCTGGTGGAAATTGGACTACAGTTGGTTGAAAAAGGAGAGGCGGGAGGCGTGTCTGTAGGCAGAGAGAGAAGAGGAAATGCGTGAGTCTAGGACTGAGAATAGGGACTTTGAATGTTGGAACTATGAACGATAAAGCTAGAGAGCTGGCTGACATGATGCAGAGGAGGAAGGTAGACATACTGTGTGTTCAGGAGACCAGGTGGAATGGTAGCAAGGCTAGAAACTTAGGAACAGGGTTTAAGCTGTTTTATCATGGTGTGGATGGGAAGAGAAATGGAGTCGGAGTCATCTTGAAGGAGGATTCGTCAGGAATGTTCTAGAAGTGAAAAGAGTGTCAGACAGAGTGATGAGTCTCAAGTTAGGAATTGAAGGCGTGATGTTCAATATTGTTAGTGCTTATGCTGTATGGTTTAGAAACAGTGGCCCTGGGGAAAAGACAGGAGGCAGAGCTGGAGGTAGCAGAGATGAAAATGCTGAGGTTCTCTTTGGGAGTAACGAGGATGGATAGGATCAGGAATGAGTACATCAGAGGGACAGCACATGAAAGGCGTTTTGGAGACAAAGTCAGAGAGGCTAGATTGAGATGGTTCGGACATGTACAGAGGGATAGTGAGTATATTGGTAGTAGGATGCTGAGGTTGGAACTACCAGGCAGAAGGCCCAGAGGGAGACCAAAGAGAAGATTTATGGATGTGGTGAAGGCGGACATGAAGGTAGTTGGAGTAAGAGTAGAAGATGCAGGTGATAGGGTGAGATGGAGGCAGATCATTTGCAGTGGCGACCCCCGAAGGGAACAGCCGAAAGGAAAAGAAGAAGAAGATATATATGTCTTCCTTTCGGCTTTTTTCCCTTTTACTCGGGAGTCGCCACCCTGAATCATCTGATTCGCACGTTTTGATTTGGCAGAGGTTTTTACGTCGGATGCCCTTCCTGTCACAACCCTTTTAGCAAGGGACAGAAACACGCTGATGACTTTGCTGCTACTCTTTACGAAAGTCAGCAATCGTTCTTTTACATGCCTCTCACCATAGACAGTGAAAGACATGGCCCGCCTTTGATAACTCAGTTAGCTGCACTGGGGGGGGCAGTGACAACCTTGTGGAGAGTGGGACTCGAAACCCCAACCTTTGGATCAGCGATCCAGCGCCCTATACCACTAGACCACCACTGCCCCATATATATATATATATATATATATATATATATATATATATATATATATATATATATATATATATATATAAATGCAGCCATGAGGGGGGGCACAAACCAGTGTCTCTCCCTCACGCCGGTCCCAAGCCCGGATAAATGTAGAGGGTTGCGTCAGGAAGGGCATCCGGCGTAAAACAAATGCCAAATAAACTATGCGAATCACACGAAAGAATGACATACCGGATCGGTCGAGGCCCGGGCCCGGCCATCAGTGCCGTTAACCAACAGGGTGCTGATGGAAATTGGACTACTGTTGGTCGAAGATGTCGAAGAAGGAGAGGCAGGAGGCGTGTCCGTTGCCAGAGAGAGAAGAGGAAAGGCATGAGTCTAGGACTGAAAGTAGGGACTTTGAACGTTGGAACTATGGCAGGAAAAGGTAGAGAGCTGGCTGACATGATGCAGAGGAGGAAGGTGGACATACTGTGTGTATAGGAGACCAGGTGGAAAGGTAACAAGGCTAGAAGCATAGGAGGAGGGTTTAAGATGTTTTATCATGGTGTGGATGGGAAGAGAAATGGAGTCGGAGTCATCTTGAAGGAGGAGTTTGTCAGGAATGTTCTAGAAGTGAAAAGAGTGTCAGACAGAGTGATGAGTCTCAAGTTAGAAATTGAAGGTGTGATGGTCAATGTTGTTAGTGCTTATGCCCCACAGACAGGATGTGAGCGAGAAGAGAAGGAGAGATTCTGGAGGGAGTTAGATGAAGTGATGCAGAGTACCCCCAGAGGTGAAAGAGTAGTCATTGGGGCAGACTTCAATGGACATGTTGGTGCAGGAAACAGAGGGGACGAGGAAGTGATGGGTCGGTTGGGTATCCAGGACAGGAACGCAGAAGGACAGATGTTGGTAGATTTTGAAAAAAGGATAGAAATGGCTGTGGTGAATACTTTCTTCCAGAAGAGAGAGGAGCATAGGGTGACTTAGGAGAATACTTGGTGTGTCATCTGGAAGGAAAGTAGATAAGGAGACTTGGTGGTGGAATGAGGAAGTGCAGGAGTGTGTACAGAGGAAGAGGTTAGCTAAGAAGTGGGACATTGAGAAAACCGAAGAGAGTAAACAGGAGTACAGGGAGACAGCATAAGGCAAAGGTAGCAGTGTCAAAGGCCAAACAGAGCGCGTTTGATGACTTGTATGCTCGGTTGGAAAGTAAAGAGGGAGAAAATGATTTATACAGGTTGGCACAGCAGAGAAATAGAGATGGGAAGGACGTGCAGTAAGTTAGATTGATAAAGGACAGAGAGGGAAATGTATTGACTGATGACAGAAGTGTGCTGGGAAGATGGAAAGAGTATTTTGAAGAGCTGATGAATGAGGAAAATGAGAGAGAAAAAAAGAGTAGAAGAGGTGACTGTTGAGGACCAGGAAGTAGCAAAGATTAGTAAGGGTGAAGTGAGGAGGGCATTCAAGAGGATGAAGAATGGAAAGGCAGTTGGTCCTGATGACATACCGCTGGAGGTATGGAAGTGTCTAGGAGAGGTAGCAGTAGATTTTCTGACAAAAACATTTAACAAGGTCTTAGAGAGTGAGAGGATGCCAGAGGAATGGAGGAGAAGTGTGCTGGTGCCCATTTTTAAGAACAAGGGAGACATGCAGAGTTGTGGCAACTACAGGGGGATAAAGTTGATGAGCCATACGATGAAGTTATGGGAAAGAATAGTGGAAGCTAGACTAAGGGCAGAGGTCAGCATTTGTGAACAACAGTTTGGTTTCATGCCAAGAAAGAGCACCACAGATGCAGTGTTTGCCTTGAGGATGTTAATGGAGAAGTACAGAGAAGGTCAGAGGGAGCTGCATTGTGCCTTTGTGAATCTGGATAAAGCATATGACAGAGTGCCGAGAGAAGAACTGTGGTAGTGCATGAGGAAGTCTGGAGTGGCAGAGAAGTATGTTAGAGTGGTGCAGGACACGTATGAGAGATGTAAGACAGTGGTGAGGTGTGCTGTCGGTGTGACACAAGAGTTCAAGGTGGAGGTGGGGCTGCATCAATTGTCAGCTCTCAGCCCCTTCTTGTTTGCTATGGTGATGGACAGGCTGACAGACGAGGTTAGACAAGATTCCCCATGGACTATGATGTTTGCAGATAACATTGTGATCTGTAGTGAGAGCAGAGAACAAGTGCAGGAAAATCTAGAGCGGTGGAGGTATGCCCTGGAAAGGAGTGGAATGAAGATTAGCCTCAGTAAGACAGAATACATGTGCATGAATGACAAGGACCCAAGAGGAGCGGTGAGATTACAGGGAGCAGAGATAAGGAAGGTGGAGGATTTTAAGTACTTAGGCTCAACAATCCAGAGCAATGGAGAGTGTGGAAAAGAGGTGAAGAAGCGTGTGCAGGCAGGTTGGAATGGTTGGAGAAAAGTGTCCGGTGTGATGTGTGATAGGAAGGTATCGGCAAGAATGAAAGGAAAAGTGTACAAGACGGTGTTGAGGCCAATGATGTTGTATGGGTTAGAAACAGTGGCCCTGGGGAAAAGACAGGAGGCAGAGCTGGAGGTAGCAGAGATGAAAATGTTGAGGTTCTCTTTGGGAGTAACCAGGATGGATAGGATTATGAATGAGCACATCAGAGGGACAGCACATGTAAGACGTTTTGGAGACAAAGTCAGAGAGGCTAGATTGAGTTTGTTTGGACATGTACAGAGGAGGGATAGTGAGTATATTGGGAATAGGATGCTGAGGCTGGAACTACCAGGCAGAAGGCGTAGGGGAAGACCAAAGCGACGATTCATGGATGTGGTGAAGGAGGACATGAAGGTCGTTGGTGTAAGAGAAGAAGATGGAAAGGATAGGGTGAGATGGAGGCAGATGATTCGCTGTGGCGACCCCTGACGGGAAAAGCCGAAAGGAAAAGAAGAAGAAGAAGATATATATATATATATATATATATACACACACACACACACACACACACACACACACACACACACTCAACCCTCTACTTACAAAATGAATCCGTTCCAATGCCAAGTAGAGGTGGATTTTGCATGTAAAATGCGTGTTTCGTTCCAAGGCTCCCAAGACTACCCCATAAACCCTTTAAAAACTATAAAACTACATCAATTTTGTATGAAATATGTGTTAAAAGTAAAAGAAAATTATTTACCTTTTTTAAATCCCTTGAACCACCGATGCGATGCTTTAAAATTCGGGGGTTGCTGGTCTGAAGAACCTTCATCCCCACCCTCCTTCACGAGCTCCTTAAATATGGCGGCGATTGCTTTTTCCGAAATAATCGCCTCTGTCATTGTGTCTCCGCTTTTAAGGTGTCCTTCTACTTATATATTTATATATATATATATATATATATATATATCGTTCCTGCTCTTTTTCAGACAACATTGCAACATTGTCCTTTTGGCTTCATCAATCCTGGATCTCCAGCTGTCATTGTAGTGATTCATGGAAGCATGTTTTCTTCTCCAAAAATGTGACTGATGTCATGACTGTGATCATTATTTTATTGTTTTTTTTTTTCCCTTTCAAACTTGCAGGGGAAGTTTATTGTGTTTCCTTTCTGGTCAAAAGGAATGAATAAAATAAGCAAATTAAAAAATAGATAAAATGAATTTATTTAGGGGTGCATTGTGGCGCAATGGTAAAACATGGCCGCCTCACAGCAAGGAGGTCCTGGGTTTGATTCCCAGCTCCAGTGTTTCTGTTTGGAGTTTGCATGTTTGCACAGCACTTGTGATGGCTTGACGAGCGTTCCTGGGTGTACCCCACCCTCGTTGGCTGAGATGGGCGCCGGCCTTCCCGCAACCCTCATTAAGATTAAGCAGTTCAGAAAACGAATTAAAGAAAGGATGAATTAATTAAAAAAAAAAAATCTCAGTTATTGAATTAGAAGGAAATACAAATATAATATCATATATAATGATGAGGGACATTGTAGTTTTGAAGCAAAAGATGCAACATTCGGACACGCCTTGCATTGTTAAACAACGTTTTTCTGGTTTGTGGCACCTGAGATCAACATGTTTAAACCCAGTGCATGAGTATTTTTGGTGAAATGTGTATGAACATATCTGCTATTAAATCTCTTAAAGCAGGTGCCTGAAGAAAAAGAATGATGAATGAGGACAGGACTTAGATAAGGACAAAACTGCACTCTGTCCTTCCAGCGGTTTAACAACATGAATCTGTTGAGAAACCTGGGAAGCAGAAAACCAAGTTTTCACAGAAAAAGAGGAACAGAAACTCACAACACTGTAACTAAGGGTTGTTTCCTGTTTGTACTTTTTCCCGTAATCTGGATGATCAACATCAATCCTTGAATCTGTCTTTCAGGATCATCCTTGTGATGTTGCTGTCATTGTTCACAAATCCGTCAGTAAACCCTGGAAAGTTTATTCCTGCTGTGCGTGCAGTGTAGCGGTACGGCAGAGAGATCATGTCTGTAAAAATCTATAACAGGAAATATGAAGAAAGGTTATACTAGTCCTTCTCAAAGAATTAGCATATTGTGATAAAGTTCATTATTTTCTGTAATGTACTGATAAAAATTAAACTTTCATATATTTTAGATTCATTGCACATCAACTGAAAGATTTCAGGTCTTTTATTGTTTTAATACTGATGATTTTGGCATACAGCTCATGAAAATCCAAAATGCCTATTTCAAAAAAATTAGCATATCATGTTCAGGTACTCTAAACGAGCTATTAACCTAATCATCTGAATCAACCAATTAACTCTAAACACCTGCAAAAGATTCCTGAGGCTTTTAAAAACTCCCAGCCTGGTTCATTACTCAAAACCGCAATCATGGATAAGACTGCCGACCTGACTGCTGTCCAGAAGGCCATCATTGACACCCCCAAGCAAGAGGGTAAGACAGAAAGAAATCTCTGAGTGAATAGGCTGTTCCCAGAGTGCTGTATCAAGGCACCTCAGTGGGACGTCTGTGGGAAGGAAAAAGTGTGCCAGAAAACGCTGCACAACCAGAAGAGGTGACCGGACCCTGAGGAAGATTGTGGAGAAGGGCCGATTCCAGACCTTGGGGGACCTGTGGAAGCAGTGGACTGGGCTACAGATGCCGCATTCCCCAGGTCAAGCCACTTTTGAACCAGAAACAGCGGCAGAAGCACCTGACCTGGGCTACAGAGAAGCAGCACTGGACTGTTGCTCAGTGGTCCAAAGTACTTTTTTCGGATGAAAGCAAATTTTGCATGTCATTCGGAAATCAAGGTGCCAGAGTCAGGAGGAAGACTGGGGAGAAGGAAATGCCAAAATGCCTGAAGTCCAGTGTGAAGCACCCACAGTCAGTGATGGTCTGGGGTGCCATGTCAGCTGCTGCTGTTGGTTCACTGTGTTTTATCAAGGGCAGGGTCAATGCAGCTAGCTATCAGGAGATTTTGGAGCATCTCATGCTTCCATCTGCTGAAAAGCTTGATTGAGATGAAGATTTCATTTTTCAGCACGACCTGGCACCTGCTCACAGTGACAAAACCACTGCTAAATGGTTTACTGACCATGGTATTACTGTGCTCAATTGGCCTGCCAACTCTCCTGACCTGAATCCCATCGAGAATCTGTGGGATACTGTGAAGAGAAAGTTGAGAGACACCAGACCCAACACTGTGGATGAGCTTAAGGCCGCTATCGAAGCATCCTGGGCCTCCATAACACCTCAGCAGTGCCACAGGCTGATTGCCTCCATGCCACGCCGCATTGAAGCAGTCATTTCTGCAAAAGGATTCCCGACCAAGTATTGAGTGCATAACTGAACGTAATTATTTGAAGGTTGGCTTTTTTGTATTAAAAGCACTTTTTTTATTGGTCGGATGAAATATGGTAATTTTTTGAGATTGGGATTTTTGGTTTTTCTTTATTTTTTTGCCAAAATTATCAATATTAAAACAATAAAAGACTTGAAGGCTTGAACTACTTCAGTTGTGTGTAATGAAGCTAAAATATATGAAAGTTTAATTTTTATCAGTACATTACAGAAAATAATGAACTTTATCACAATATGCTAATTTTTTGAGAAGGACTAGTATAGTGAGCATGAGGAAACTGTTCCTGTGAGGGCCCATTGCTATAACATGGTAGTATCAAAGCTACAGCTTACAGAGAAAAGTACAGATATGATTTGCATTAATGTGCAATGAATAAAGGAATTAACCCCAAAGG
Organism: Plotosus lineatus; assembly: GCA_024760905.1. NCBI lineage: Eukaryota > Metazoa > Chordata > Actinopteri > Siluriformes > Plotosidae > Plotosus > Plotosus lineatus. The sequence continues at coordinate 9,655,223 of CM045734.1, read as the reverse complement.
AAATCTTGTCTAAAGTAATTGTTGGCAGTTGTTGTATAGAAATGGATGAAATACGTTCATTTAATTTCTTCCAGCCTCCATTAAACACACATTGTTATCCATCCAATATACAGCATGTATCTACAGTATAAACAAAACACAGTAAATATGACCAGAGACAGATAAACTGGGATAATTCCAAAATGAAAATATCAAGTCATCCCTTAGTATTGCTTAGAAATAGATTTCTCAATTTATTAAACCCACATTCACAGCCAAAATTAAATTAAAAACTCAAGCAAAAAGCAGATAATTCTACAATAAATCCTAAAAAAAATTAAGCGTGAAGCTGTTTCTAATGGGGCTGGTCTCAATGGATGCACTTCATACTGAAAATTCTTCTCAACATATCACAGCACGATTCCTCTGCATCCAAAACTACACTTTCCAAAATGAGCTCTTTAAGTTTATATAAAAATGAACCACTGCACACCTACACAGGGAGCTTTTACTGCAGGGCTGAACTGCATGTGCTCTATTGAGGTCTGAGTCTCTCTCACCTTTTCTCTCGGCCTCATTCTACTTCTCTCTCTCTCTCTCTCTCTCTCTCTCTGATGAATGTGCAGGTGTGCGAACTCTGAACTAGTAAAACTGAAACATCCACAAATGCACAATTCAGACATGTATAGCTTTAATACAACACCAGAGTACAGTGCATTCCTCTGTTTAATGAAGGCAGTACTCAGTACACACATCTGAGAAAAATGAACTTGTGTCTTGCATGTTAGTTGGTGTGCAGCGCGGTGGCAGAGTGGTTACCACGCCCACCTGTCTGCAAGTACTGAGGACCTTTCTGGACAGAGTTTGTATGTTCTTCTCTTCATGCATGCATGGGTTTGCTCCAGGAACTCTGGTTTCCTCAAACATGACAGACTTGTACAATGGGCATTTGGTTTCTCCACATTGTCACCAGGTGTGAGCATAAGTTGAAATGGTTTGTGTGTGTGTGTGTGTGTGTGCTGGCACTGTGATGGACTAATCAGCTGTTCAGGGTGTATCCTGCCCTTGTCCAGAGTTGGGTGACATAGGCTCCAGCCTCCCAGTGACTCTAGTAGGATTATGCATTTGACAAAAGGGATGGGGGCAGTGGTGACTTGGTGGTATGATGCTGGATTATGCACCCCAAAGTTGGGGGCTCACGCCTCCACTGTCAACGGTTATCACCGCAGTCCTCATAGTTGAGCGAACTGGGTTAAAGACCGGCCATGTCTCTCACTGTCTGTGGTGAAAGGTTCATGTAAAGAAAACATTATTGACTTTTGTCAAATGTAGCTGCATCGCCGTCAGCGTGTTTCTGCCCTGCGATGTCCAGGGTGTAATTTACCCTTGCCCAAAGTCGGCTGACATGGGTGCAAGACTTTCCTCGACCATAATTAGGATTGAGCAATTCAGAAAATGAACACATGAATGAATGCCATCTGTAGTTTTCAAACCCCAATGTATAGAACGCTTAATGCAGCCACTGGGGTCACACAAGTTGTTGCGCTCTTGGTGCCGGTCCCAATATATAGTCCCAACACTGTTGTGTTGTGTAGTGCATCTGGTATGAAATATTTTCCAAATCTAACATGTGGATTTAAAATTAAATGTTTATAGTGGATCAGTCATGGCTTGGGTTAAAAAAAACAAAATCACCACTGGTACTGTTGGCTAGTAGGGTACCGGTTAAAACTGGACTACTGCCAAGGAAAAGGTGAGAAGGACTTTATACTGAACTTATACTGATGAGTCTTTAGCAGCTCGCACTTCCTCAAAATTTGTGATTTTTGCAGTGTTTATCAACAGCATGTCTGTTTATTGAAGTGTTACAAAAGCAAACTCCGATATTCATTCATTCATTGTCAAACCGCTTCATCCAAATTAGGATCATGGGGTGGCATTTTTTTTTTCACACTTGAAATATGTGAGGCGCTCCACCGAATGTAGGCGCTTGTCGCATGGACTACTTTCAAGAAAATGGCCAAAAAATTAAAAGTGGTCATTTTTTTATCGAAATTCGGATTTTTGCTTAAACCATTAGAACAAGTATTCAACTATCACTTGCGGAAGTGAAATCGACTAAAACTCACTAAAAATGTGTTTTAGTTCCATTTTTCTGACGAGTACCCTCATAAAACTAGACAAAAACAGTAGCAAACTTACTGGCTTGCTTTGCAATTATTCACCGAGTTCGGGACAAGACACACTATAATCCATACACCAGAAGAATGGTCGTGAAGTTGTCTCTCCATTCTGGATACTGTTTTATTATTAAAATACTGTTTCAGTGAATAAAATAAAGGTTATAAAGACGATATGAGCATAAACAATGCAGGCTAGTTGCTAAGGAAGTCTGAAATGCAACTCGGTCACATGCTCACATTGCACATGCTCAGTGCCCGTCACACGTTAACTTCCTGTTTACTTCCTGACTGTAGTATACCGCATGTGGAACTTATCTCTGACTTTCTCTTCAAGAACAGGAAGTAAGTTTATTTATAAGATTGTGAATACTCTAAATCAGTGGTTCCTAACCTGGGTTCGATCAAACCCTAGGGGTTCGGTGAGTCAGTCTCAGGGGTTCGGCGGAGGTCAAGACACACACTTGACTCATATTCATGACGACATGCCCCGCATGGCCATCACTGGCTGCAGGTGATCACGCTACATTGCTTGGCCAATCTGTGCTGCAGGAAATTTGGTGTGCTCAGTAGTCGAATTGTGACTGTTGTTATGGTATATTGTGTGATTTATTTCTTAATGTTTTAATCCAGACTATGTTGAGTAAAAAAGAAAGTGGTCGGACGAATATGTACAACATGGATTTACATATATAACGGAACGTGATATTCGTTGGCGTCCTATCTGCATGATTTGCAAAGTAGGATCAACCCTGTGCTGACTGACATATACGTACATGTATATGTACATATAATATAAATAAATACATATTCAATACTATAAATGCTTATAATGACGATTAAACATTCAAAAATAATGCATAAGAGGTAAATAAAACAAATACACACACATATAGACGCACGCGTTCACACTCAGACGTGCACCTCACATAAAAATGTAAGTAGTTGTGATGAGGGAGTTCATGCATTGTATTGGTTTTGTTCTTTGAACACAGTGATGTTAGTGCATGGATCATTTTGGTGCCCCAATAAAAACATATACTTGTGTCTTGAATTTGGAAAAAAAATCATATTTTATTTTTCACTAAAGAAGGGTTCGGTGAATAAGCATATGAAACTGGTGGGTTTCAGTACCGCCAACAAGGTTAAGAACCACTGCTCTAAATTATTGGAAAAGGAAAGTGAAATGTCATCTGTGATGTCTAACAGCATTAGTATAGATGTTAAATTCCACGCTGGAATTCGGCTTTGAAGAAGATATTTTTCTCTGCATGCAAAATTCGATAATGGAATTTTTTTGATCATTTGATTTGTGTGTAATCTTGTCTGGACTGGACATGCTGGATTGTGGGTTGTTTAATTTTGTATGAAAATTGGTCAAGACCTGAAAAATATTTAAATGTTTAATATACCTTTTACATATAAACAAACTGATGATGATGATGCCAGTTGTGTTGATGAAGATTTTGATGTTGATGAAGAAGAGGCATCTGTTAATAAAAGTGTGATGACTGGTATTTGTGAAGATGTGATTTTATCTGCTGAGCATTGATATAGATGAAGATGATGATGCTGAGGGCAGAGTTGATGAAGCTTACTTCTGTGGCATGTCCTCTGAGTGCTTTCATGTGGTTCCTCTGGGTTTGCAGATTTCTCCCACAAACCAAAAATACATTGTGCACATTAGGATAACGGACTATTCCATATGATTTTCCTTAAGTCAGCGTGTGAGTGGGAATGTTAAAGATCATGTGTGTATCTTGGCCCTGCGATGGACTGGCAGGGTGTACCTTTACCCAGTGTTGGCTGAAGTAGGTCCCAGCCTCCCTGCCACACTAATATGATTATACGGTTTGGTGAATGAGTGAGTCAGTATGTACATTTAAAAAGTTCTATAAAGAGCAGCGAACAGTAGTAATTGTACCAAGTCAGTCTTGATTGTGATATGCAGTATGGAACAGCCAATTATTCCAATGTGCATCTCCTCAGAATGTAAAAGGAAACCTGAGTGCCCTAAGGAAACCCACATCAGCATGGGGAGAACATTCGAACTCCAAACAGAAACACCCTCACTGAGCCCGGAACTTGAAACCAGGACCTTATAGCTGTAAGATGGACATGCTCATCGCTGCACCACTGCACCGCCTTCCATTACAAAATCAACTTATTTACCTTATTTGGTAAGTACACTAAATTCTAGACTGAGGGTTTAATGTATTAACACACCAAGATTACCCACTGGCATAGTGTGTGTGTGTGTGTGTGTGTGTGTGTGTGTGTGTGTGTGTGTGTATATACAGTCAGTATTAAACTATGTCCTCATCTCTCTCTCTCTCTCTCTCTCTCTAATCTAGAATGATCAGCCCTGATATTTAACATCAGTTTATATGGCCGATTATTTTACTATGATTTGGATAATAATACCGAGGGTCTGTCAACACCAACACAGAAGACATTGTAAGGTTATATTGGACGCCAGTGGTGGGTGGTGGTCTACCTAACATTCATTCATCCTTCATTTTCTAAATGGCTTAATACTAAGTGGAGTTGAGAGGAGGCTGACACCCATCTCAGCCAATTCTGGGTGCTGGCAGAGTACACCCTGGACAGCTCACCAGGCTATCGCAGGACAGAAACATGTTGATTGCCATGCAGCTCCTCTTGAGGGAAGTCAGCAACAGTTCTTTTACATAAACCTCTCACCACAAACAGTGAGAGACATGGCTGGACTTTGATAGGCCAGACAGGGGAAGCATATTTTACTCCTATATCATCAAATCTGAACCGTGTATTTGTGCATGAATTTTATTCCGATTCTGATATGAATTGGCAGAGTTAGCCACATCCTCAAAACTCAGTTTTGTTTTGGTGAAAACCTTCAGTATACGGCCAGCTCAAACAGCCCAGAGGAAAACTTGCTCTAACCTCTTGCTGCACGATGGCCTGGCGAGCCGTCCAGGGTGTGCTCTGCTCTCGCCCAGAGTTGACTGAGATGGGTGACTCTGGGCAAGGGCAGAGTACCGAGTCACCTGAGATGGGCACCAGCCTCCCTTCGACCCTGATTAGGATTAAGTGGCTTAGAACATGAATTAATGATGAATGAGCTTCCAACTTTGAGCTTTCCAACTGCAAATTCACCACCTGAAATCAACACAAGACCTTTTATCTCCTCAACCCTTAAATCTGATCCGATTTCTCATACCCCTGATTGAGGACCAATCTTCAGAGGCTGCAAAACATGAAAATTATTTTCAGAAAATATTTGCACTAAACTTTCCAATTAAGATCAGATGGAGGACCGGGTGGAGGTAAAAGAACCATTTCTGACATTCATAAAGAGTAGCTGTAAAGCCCGCAGCGTGTTTCTGTCCCTTGCTAAAAGGGTTGTGACAGGAAGGGCATCCGACATAAAAAAAACCTCTGCCAAATCAAAATGTGCGAATCAGATGATTCGCTGTGGCGACTCTCGAGTAAAAGAGAACAAGCCGAAAGGAAGACAGACTGACAGACTTTATGATGTACATGACTTACAGAAGAACATAAACAAGACGATGTAGCGATATCAGATTCGTGTCTCAGCAGAAATCATCACACCATTAATCTCCGAATCTTCTTCTCACCAGATTTCTTCTTCCAGAGACAACAACAACAATAACAGCAACAAAAGCCATCGTCACACCAATGATGAGAGCCCTACCTGATCCTCCACCCGATCCTCCATCTGATCCTCCACCTGTGAAGTGAGTGCAGTGTTGATGATGTTCTGCAGTAATGAATCACTTTCACTCTGTAAATCTGGAGTTTTAGAGGAAGGTGTGTCGCCGACCTCTCAGGATTCGGCGCTCGCTCACAGGCCGAATCACACAGGTGTAGTTATATTTCGGAAGATCCTCAGCTGGTACTTTCAGAATACTTCTCTTCTGGAAACTTCCATCCAGGTCTCTCTGAGCGCCATGTTCTCATGCATGTCCTTGCCGTCCTTCTGCCAGGTGATCATCACTGATTTGGGGAAGAAACCTGTAGCATGACACACCAGCTCTAGAGAAGACGAGTGTCTGGAACAGTGAAACTTCAGGACGAACTGCAGAGACACACAGAGACAATAAAAATAAAAATAAAAAAATCACTGATTTATATACTATAGGTCTAGAAAATAATTGTCCTTTTAATATAATCATATTTTGCTGTTTTGCACTGAAATGAAGTTAAACACAAAATATTTTTATTTTATTTTCACAATGCAGCTGAGAAGCAAGTAAAAGATATGAGGGCAAAAAAAAATCATCATCGAGATAATTGAGAATAACCTGCCATCCCACTACTTTGTGGAACTACCTTGTGTTTGAGCAAAGATATTTTATTTATTTATTTCATGCCAGATTTTTAATAAGTGCTTCAGCCAATCACAAATCAGAAATAAAACCAGGTGACCCCATGAAATTAAACATATATATATATATATATATATATATATATATATATATATAATTTTCTTCTTTTCCCTTCAGGGGTCGCCACAGCAAACCATCCGCCTCCATCTCACCCTATCCTCTGTATCTTCTACTCTTACTCCAACTACCTTTAATATATATATATATATATATATATATATATATATATATATATATATATATATATATATGGACTATGGATGGATTGCTATCCCTGCCACAGAACTAAGTTTTTGTGCTTGAAACCAACACTGAATCATGGCCTTTCTCCTCATTTTCCATGTTGAGCGACCAGCTACCATGTTTGGCCATGATGGGGCGGCATGTTTGTCATGGCGGGTTCAGCACATATTCGCTACTGTAAACGCAAAGCAACATCCATGAAAATTCCCTCCCTGACTTTCTATTCTCCCTCACACACTTCTCTATTAACTCACTCTTTTGCGCCTGAATGGGGATCTAAACAGCACCATAACGTGGATCATGACGATCCAGCCAATCACAGTCCTTGGTGTTAAGTGCTGACAGGAAAACATTTTGGACTTTAGAAGGTTTTTTTCCCCCCAATTCGGCTTCAACCCATTATGTTGTTTCACTGCATGATTGTTTTTAATACTCCTATTGTACAGTACCACAGTGTGTGTGTGTGTGTGTGTGTGTGTGTGTGTGTGTGTGTGTGTGTGTGTGTGTGTGTGTGTGTGTGTGTGTGTGTGTGTGCGCGCGTGTGCCCGCGCATGGCTACAGCTGTTGTTAAAGTAAAAGGCCGTGTAACACATTTTACTTTTCCTCTCCAGAGTCTCTTTGCCAGAAGCTACAAACTTCTTTAATATTTCGGTGCACTCATACTTAAGGAAGTCTTTACATTGTTTTTCCTCATGTCCAGTCGACTTCCATTTATTATGGGTTATATTGGCCTGAGGTTTGACTGCAAGCCAGGAAAAAGCCTGCAGGTCCAAACTGATAAAATCTTCTCCATCATAACCATACTGTATGTATCCCCTAATGGTCCCATCATTATCAAGGTCACAGCCATGCATTCTCTGCCATATGTGTACTCCTGCACACACACACACACACACACACACACACACACACACACACACACACACACTGATTATTTTATTCTGAAGCTCTTAAACGGGTCCGATAACTTCCCAGGTATATTGGTGACACACAGTATTATCTTTATTGTAAAATAAAAAAAAACATGAAATTAACCACAAAGTCTTTTCTGAAAATTTGATCCTCCTGTATGCGAGGGTAAGTGAGTCCTCAATGGGAGCCATTATACAAGTGAACATCGCTTTTTTTTCTCTCTTGAAATCATGTTTTTTGTTTCTTAAAACTGTTCAATTCAGTTCATAGTTATTGACAGACCAGAAGTGTTCATTTGAAAGATACTTTGAAAGACACCGAAAACACCTGTGACTTAATTGCAGAAGATATAAAAATCAGAGGTTGCTAATAAAATGTTCTACATTCGTTGCGCAGATTGACCCAAAGCTAAAAATCAAGTACTATTCAAGGACAGAGTAAGATAACCATTGGTTTTCATGGGGTGACCTGGCAATTCCAGGGCCATTGAAAATAATGTATTATTTCACGTACTTTTCAAGGCATTCAAGCCCCGTACGAACCATGAAAATGAACCATCAAAAGTGACGTCCGATGCTGTAGTTTTCTGTACGTCCTATCGCCATATAGCATGAAGATGGAGCTGTATGTTTTATCAATCATACTTTGGTGACAGACCTGGTCACAATCCAGGCCAGGAATCAGACCAATACACTGATAACAGAGATAATATGCTAACAAAAATTTATTTACATACAAAAAAATAGTGTGTGTGTGTGTGTGTGTGAGAGAGAGAGAGAGAGAGAGAGAGAGAGAGTATGTCTTAGTAATGAAACTTTTAATAATTGTTCTACCTTCAGTCTTATTAAAGCCCTGCACTGCTGTAGCCAGGCGGATGTTGAACCGCTCCTCTCGACCCTGCTGTCTCTCTGTCTCTCTGTCCCAGAAATGTGGTTCATTAGCAGTGATCTTCTTTATCCACTCCGTCTTTGGGATCGCCTTTCTGATGTTGCTGTTATAGTACATGAACTGCTCTCTGTCCAGCACACCAACATGTATTCTGTAATGTATTCTGGAAAATTTATTCCTTTGACTGCGGTGACATAAAACTGCAGAGTGTGTGTGGCTGAAAAATTCAGAATTGTGTAACTCATCATAAAATGAAAAGAGGATGTGTTTGCTCTAATATTCATAAATATTTGTAAAATTTATTTGTTTCATCAGGACATATAACTAATACACACACACACACACACACACACACACGCACACACGCACACACACACATTTAATAGTCACACAGCAAAAATATTTCAATTTTAGAAATATGTGATCTTAAAATTCACAAGATGCAAATCCATGTTAACTGTTAACTTGAGCTACATATCATCTCTGGATGTCAAATTCTCTACTTAATCTTTGTGATGCTGGAGCAGGTCACATATGCCCGTCATTATATTATCTGAATATATATATATATATATATATATATATATATATATATATATATATATATATATATATATATATAGCGTTGATATAGTAACTGGATATGTTGCTTTTACATATTTAATTTAATTATTTAATTATTTTTAACAAATAACATTTATCATTTAATTAAAATATGTGAAAATGTATTTTTAGAGAACACTGACCCCCGACCCCCACCCCCACGGCTGCATTCAAGTCAACTAAGTCAACAGGATAACTGCTAAACTGCTGGAAATTTTATTTAGACCTCTAGTTTTGTGCAAATAGGTTAGAAACTAAAATTAAGAAATGTTCATTGTTGGTTCATTTTCTGAACAACATAAAAGTAATTAGGGTTTCAGGGAGGCTGGTGCCCATCTCAGCCAACTCTAAGTGAGGGCAGAGTACACCCTGGACAGCTCACCAGTGCATTGCAGGTCAGAAACATGCTGACGGCTATGCAGTGTCTCTTGTTAAAAGTCAACAATGGTTCTTTTACATGAACATCCCACTTTAGACAGTGAGGACATGGCCGGCCTTTAATAACCCAGTTCGCTGCACTGGGGGGACAGTGACAACTTGTTTACAGTGAGGCTTGAACCCCCAACCATAGGATCAGTGATCCAGCACCTTACCACTGGGCAAGCATTGAGGGGAAAAAAAATATGATAAAATGTGTAAAGAATAAAATGTTATTTCTTATTTTGTAATTATGTTAGACCTTAGACTCATATCTTATAGCAGAAAAAAAATGAAAATGGTAACCTTTGAGATTAGGACCAACTCATAAGAGCAAGAAAAAAAAAAAAAAAAGTAAATACATGAGTCACAGTGGGTAAGGTGCTGGATCACTAATCCCAAAGTTGGGGGTTCAAGCCCAATTGTCAATGGTTGTCACTGCTGTCTTTCCAGTGTAGCTAGCTGGGTTATTAAAGGCCACACATGTCTCTCACTGTCTATGGTGTAAGGTTGAACTCCTCCACTTGGGGTAGGACCTCATTCCAGACTCAGAGTGTGCATTCCATCCTTTTCCAGCTAAGAACCATGGCCTCTGACTAAGAGGTGCTGATTCTCATCCTGGCCGCTTCACACTTGGTTGCGAATCGCTCCAATGAGAACTGAATGTCCTGGAATGATGAAGCCAAAAGGACATCATCAGCAAAAAGCAGAGAGCTGATAATGCATGATACAGAAACTGAATGGCCCACAGCAACAGGTCTGTTACACGATACTCCCAAAGCACACCCCCACAAGATAGCATGAGCGACACAGTCAAAAGCCTCCTTTAAATTCACAAAACACAGATTCTAACAGGTCTGGCAAACTCTCATGCCCCCTCCAGGATCTTGTAGAGCGTATCAAGTTGGTCGAGAGTACCACGGCCAGGACAAAAGCTACATTGTTCCCCCTGAATTCGAGGTTCAATCATCCTTTCCAGTACGCCTGCATAGATTTTCTCAGGTAGGTGAGGAGTGTGATTCCATGATAATTGGAACACACTCTCTGGTCTCCCTTTTGAAAAAGACCCTCTTCCACTATAAACAGTATTTGTGGAAAACTGCTTCCCATCCTGAGACATTAGATGGTTGTCCAGAAGCTTTTCGAAGCCAACCGTTCAGAACTCCTCACAAGCAAGATTTTGCATCGGTGGTAGCTCGAGCTGCAGAATGTTTGGCCTGCCAGTACCTGTCTGCTGCATCAAGAGCCCCACAGGCCAATAAGACCAGATAAGCCTCCTTTCTCAGCTGAACAGTCTCCTTCTTCACAGATATTCACCACCGGGTTCAGGGGTTACCGCCACGACAGCCACCGATGACCTTCTGGCCTCAGCTATGTGCTGTGACCTAAAGAATGGTGGCATGAAACATGGCCTATTCAGATTCCATGTCACCCTCATCCTTTGAGATGTGGTTCTATCTTTGGCAGAAGTAGGAGGTAAAGGCCAACTCCGCCAAACGTTCCTAGGAGACCCTAACTACACATTACCAGGTCTGGAGGGCGGCCTCAACCACAATCAGAGCCAGCCCACCACCAGGTTTTGACTGGTTGACTGGTCAGATCTCTCTTCAGCTGAGTATCCAGGACATGCGGCTGCAAGTCTGGTGACATGACTACAAAGCTCATCATCGATCTGCGGCCTAGGGTGTTATGGTGCTAAGTGCACTTACGCACAGGCTTATGTTCGAACATGGTATTCATGATGGATAATCTATGATGAACACAGAAGTCCAAGAATGAAACACCATTCAGGTTCAGATTGGAGAGGCCATACCTACCAATCACACCCTTCCAGGTCACACTGTCTTTGCCGACATGGGCACTGAAGTCTCCTAGGACAACGAGAAAGCCTCCAGGGGGAGCGTTCTCCAGCACACGCCCCTAAAGACTATACAAATTGTGGGCACTCTCCCAGTTAAGGGCCCATCACCCCACATTGGAAGCTACTCGTTCATTAACCAGGGAGAACCACAACATGTGGGTACCCCCCCCCCCCATGGCATTTACACTGACAGACCTTATAGGAGAGCCAGTGGAATTATCAGGGACCCCACACACCCTGCACACCCCATTTTTTCTCCCCTCCAGAAAAAGGTACAGTTCACTAAAAAGAAAAACTAAGACTCAAGAAGAGCTTTTACCCATAACCTGTTAAACGTGTAACCACCAACAGCACCACCACCACCACCATCACACACACATTGACTGAAGAAACATCATTCAGACCATCTTCTTGGACAGTACAATACTCATATTTAGAACAGGTCTTGTACATTATATAATATGATAGCACCATGCATCTTGTGATTAGGAAGCTCTACCTCATACCCAATGTATACCATGTACCTTTGACATATCTTGCACCCTTCTATGTATGTGTGTAAATGTATGACTATATGAATAGATAAATAGATGTACTGTATATAGGATCTGGATATGCATGTATATGTGTCTATATAGTGTATATATTTGTATGTAGATATAGGCACATGTATAGCTTATACCTCCATTTCACTGGAGCGCGGAATGCAAGGATCATGGCGGAAAGGCGCTGAACGCACTCTACTGAGGAGCTTCAGCATTTTACCATGAAAAATGGGTCAAAAACTTACTGAAAATTCCACCTTTGGAACACCTTCGGAACAATCACGGAGGGTTCAGAAAGGACACGGAAAGACTGCGGTACAATGTCGGAATACATGCGTAAATGAGCTCGAATCACCTTCAGAACCAGTGCGGACAGCAAAGGAAGATCTTCGGATAATTCACGGAACGTTCACAGAAAGGACAGAACGTTTGCGGAATGACCGTGGTACTACTCCTTTTTAGAAGGAAGACCCAAGGAATGATCTCGGAACAGGCGGAATAAAGGCAGCACATTCATGTTCAACATGGAATGACTGAGGAATATCCGGCGTAACCACGTTTCAACGAGGTAAAATCGGCAAAGATCAAAGGATTTGCTCCTGATTCCGCCTATAAATACACAGAATAATCAAGGACGCTCATTTTCTCATTCATACTGTACATTTATAATGTATAATATGCTTAAAATGTACAATAAATTTAAAATTTAACATTATGTTTGTAATTTACGATATGTTTATAATGTGCAATATGTTAATAATTTACAATAATTTTAAAATTTAACATATGTTAATATGTTTAATATCAATAATGTCAATACGTTCCTTTTTATTTGCACCTCAATAAATCATTCCAGACTAAAAACCATACAGACAAGTCCAAACTACAGTGATTATAACTTTAAAACTTTATTACATGAACAGGAAAACAGAAAACATGAACTTGAATAATTTAATATTTATAGTGGAAGTGACTTTCTTGAGTGTTCCACAAGTCTTCTGTGTTATCCGCAACCATTCCGCAAACGTTCCGCATGTATTCCGCAAATCTTCTGTGAGTATTCCGTGGGGATTCTGTGGCCTCTTTTGACCACCCAGAAGAAGGAGAAATGTTTCGTGGAACATTCACGGAAGACTTGCGGAATAAAAGAAACGATCACAGAACGTTTGCGGAAAGGACGAAACGTTTGCAGAAGGACTGCGGAATGTGAGGGAACACTGTTGGAAAATTTTTCCGTGGAAGTACTTCTGAACATTTTTGGCCTGACGGGAGAGGAGGAATACCTATAGAATCATACGGAAGGACACATAAGATGATGGAATGACTGAGGAACGTTGGAGGATGACTACGGATTTGCTCCCGCGAGTCTGCCGCACTCCAGTGAAATGGGGGTATTAGTGTATTCCCTTAAGTGTCTTTTTTGCACTTTTTAAATAATTGCTGCCAAACTGTTTTTCATTGTTCAAGCAACAGTTGATAGTAAAGATCACTTTATCTTTATTTTCAATGGGGTTTTTTTTCAGACTTGGAGAAATACAGTATGTCTCTTCTTCTTTCCAAAATTGTACCTGAATTTTTATAGTTTGTTTCTTTTGCTATGATACTCCATTTGCTGTGTTTGTTTTAATTGCACAAGTTATATTTGTGATAGTTTTGTGCATGTTCATTTACATAATCTTACTGATTGATCATCACTTAGGGGTTTTGTGTGTGTGTGTGTGTGTGTGTGTGTGTGTGTGTGTGTGTGTGTGTGTGTGTTAGGGGAAGGTGAGGTTACAGGCTGTGTGTGTATGTGTGTGTGTGTGTGTGTGTGTGTGTGTGTGTGTGTGTGTGTGTGTGTGTGTGTGTGTGTTACAGACAGACAGACAGACAGACAGAGAGAGAGAGAGAGAGAGAGAGAGAGAGAGAGGTGTAACAGGCTGGTGTGTACAGTTCTGGTTTATACTGAAATCAATACACTGCCAACTATAGTGCATAATAAATGCCAATTACAAACAGTGAAAAATATAACATTGTACTGTGGGCAAACACCTTTGTTATCACAAATCAGAGTAGATTTACATGCATATAATGTAGTGCTTCTCAATTATTTTCTGCCTGCCCAGGAAGAGGAAAACAAATATCGATCAACTTTATATACTAACATACTTCTCTGCCACTCCAGACTTCCTCATGCAATACCACAGTTCTTCTCTCGGCACCCTGTCATATGCTTTCTCCACATCCACAAAGGCACAATGCAGCGCCCTCTGACCTTCTCTGTACTTCTCCATTAACATCCTCAAGGCAAACACTGCATCTGTGGTGCTCTTTCTTGGCATGAAACCAAACTGTTGTTCACAAATGCTGACTTCTGCCCTTAGTCTAGCTCCCACTATTCTTTCCCATAACTTCATCGTATGGCTCATCAACTTTATCCCTCTGTAGTTGCCACAACTCTGCACGTCTCCCTTGTTCTTAAAAATGGGCACCAGCACACTTCTCCTCCATTCCTCTGGCATCCTCTCACTCTCTAAGACATTGTTCAATGTTCTTGTCAGAAAATCTACTGCTACCTCTCCTAGACACTTCCATACCTCCACCGGTATGTCATCAGGACCAACTGCCTTTCCATTCTTCATCCTCTTCAATGCCCTCCTCACTTCACCCTTACTAATCTTTGATACTTCCTGGTCCTCAACGGTCACCCCTTCTACTCTTTTTTTCTCTCTCATTTTCCTCATTCATCAGCTCTTGAAAGTACTCTTTCCATCTTCCCAGCACACTTCTGTCATCAGTCAATACATTTCCCTCTCTGTCCTTTATCACTCTAACTTGCTGTACGTCTTTCCCATCTCTATTTCTCTGCTGTGCTAACCTGTATAAACCATTTTCTCCCTCCTTACTGTCCAACCTATCAAACAAGTCATCATACGCCCTCTGTTTGGCCTTTGACACCACTACCTTCGCCTTACGCTGCGTCTCCCTGTACTCCTGTTTACTCTCTTCGGTCCTCTATGTGTCCCACTTCTTCTTAGCTAACCTCTTCCTTTGTACACACTCCTGCACTTCCTCATTCCACCACCAAGTCTCCTTATCTACTTTCCTTCCAGATGACACACCAAGTATTCTCCTACCTGTCTCCCTGATCACATTAGCTGTAGTTGTCCAGTCATCTGGAAGCACTTCCTGACCACCCAAAGCCTGTTTCAACTCCTCCTTGAAGACAACCCGACACTCTTCCTTTTTCAACTTCCACCACTTTGTCTTCTGCTCTGCCTTTGCCTTCTTCACCTTGCTCACCATCAGCATCATCCTGCACACCACCATCCTATGCTGTTTGGCAACACTCTCACCCACTACTACTTTGCAGTCACTGACTTCCTTTAAATTACATCGCCTACACAAGATGTAATCTACCTGTGTACTCCTACCTCCACTTTTATAAGTCACCCTATGCTCCTCTCTCTTCTGGAAGAAAGTATTCACCACAGCCATTTCCATCCTTTTTGCAAAATCTACCAACATCTGTCCTTCTGCGTTCCTGTCCTGGATACCAAACCTACCCATCACTTCCTCGTCCCCTCTGTTTCCTGCACCAACATGTCCATTGAAGTCTGCCCCAATGACCACTCTTTCACCTCTGGGGGTACTCTGCATCACTTCATCTAACTCCCTCCAGAATCTCTCCTTCTCTTCTCGCTCACATCCTGTCTGTGGGGCATAAGCACTAACAACATTGACCATCACACCTTTAATTTCTAACTTGAGACTCATCACTCTGTCTGACACTCTTTTCACTTTTAGAACATTCCTGGCAAACTCCTCCTTCAAGATGACTCCGACTCCATTTCTCTTCCCATCCACACCATGATAAAACAGTTTAAACCCTACTCCTATGCTTCTAGCCTTGCGACCTTTCCACCTGGTCTCCTGGACACACAGTATGTCCACCTTCCTCCTCTGCATCATGTCAGCCAGCTCTCTACCTTTTCCTGTCATAGTTCCAACATTCAAAGTCCCTACTTTCAGTCCTAGACTCATGCCTCTCCTCTTCTCTCTCTGGCAACGGACACGCCTCCCGCCTCTCCTTCTTCGACGTCTTCGACCAACAGTAGTCCAATTTCCATCAGCACCCTGTTGGTTGACGGCACTGATGGCGGTCGTTGTTAACCCGGTCCTCGACCGATCCGGTATGTGATTCTTTCTTGTGATTCGCATAGTTTATTTGGCATTTGTTTTACGCCGGATGCCCTTCCTGACGCAACCCTCTGCATTTATCCGGGCTTGGGACCGGCGTGAGGGAGAGACACTGGTTTGTGCCCCCCCCTCACGGCTGCATTCATATGCATTCATACATGTGTGTGTATGTGAGTTAATAAAAATGAAATAGGCTTCAGCCTCCTTACAACCCTAATAGGTCTAAGCCCTTTGGTGAGTGAGTCAGTGAGTACTTTTTAAAAGTGCTCTAAAGAGCAGCTAACAATAAATAAAACAAAGTCAATATTTAGTGTGATGATGCTTTGCTTTACAAAAAGGGCAGTCTCAGGTCAAACTTTGTGCAGTTTTATAAAGAAATATTCAGTAAATTTTTGCAAAGATCTTACAGAAATATAAAATAATTTGGGGACTTTTGATATGACACCTGTCTCCTTTATTCCAGTAAAACACAAGAGCTTTTTAAGTCTTTTTAAGATTGCTTTCCTTTTGACGGACAATCATGCCCCCAACCCCTTCTTATTTGCCAAACTACTTTATCCTATATGAAGGCCACAGGGAGGATGAAGGCAATCTTAGCCAACTCAAAATGAAGCCGGGGTACATCCTGAACAGCTCACCAGTCATGAGTCCAGGACTTTTTTTTCTGTGAGATGCACGTGCTAATCAACACAACACTGTCACAAAAATGCCATATAATAAATGCCTTCATAACCTTGTGAGAGAGACTGTGTACAGTATTATGATACATAGCATCTTCAGCTCCAATCTCCACTGATCAGCCCTGGACTACTATTTAATGTTAGTATGATATGGCTAATTTCATTATTCTACTTTGATCTTGATAATAATATTAAATTTCTTTTAACAAGAACACGGAAAACATCAGGTTATAATGGACACCAGTGGTGGGTGGTGGTTTGTCAAAGAGAGGAAACATGTTTCAGATTCATCAGAAAATCTGTCCGTTAGTGCATTATGTTTATATATACATAATAGTAGACATTACTTGTGAAAACAGGTTAGATCTTGAGTTTACTGCCAGCTGAAACAGCTCAGCAGGGAAACACAAACATGTGCTAACGACTAATTTTTCATGCAACATGTCTGGCATCATTTAAAAAATGCCAATAGAACATCATACCTACAGTGATGCATGATGGCGGTAGAATCGTTTTTTTTGTGTGTGTGTGTGTGTGGTTTTTCGGTCAAGTAGAGAAGATAATTAATAGTTCCAAATACCAGCATAATTTTATATAAAATCTTTAGCCCTTTCCCAAAAGGCCGTCTGATTTTCAGTTGAATTGTGTGGGTTATGGGTCACATTAAAGTTGGAAAATGTTCTGAAATTATTCATCAGTCTCATTTTTATACACCAAAACCTGCCATTTTAACAGCGTGCAGACTTGATATATCCACTCTATGCACTATATACCTTCCCAAGAATATAAAGCTGTTTGTAATCTACTTCCAGCTGCATGCTTTAGTATGGAGTGTTAAAGCCCTTAAATCTGACGCCTCTTTCTCACATCCTTGTTCGAAAATACAATTCCCAAAATAAACCGAAGATTGTATATTTCACCAGTAGGCTGCCACAGGGTTTGCTCAAATTGGCAGAACTTATGGCTGACTCAAAAGAAGTTCCCTATGGAAGGCTTGAGCATGATGTCTGGGCGGCCACTTGCGTGATGAGCAGGCGCAGTCACAAATTGTTAGGACTACAGATTGGCAAGGAGGATGATGCCAGGGACTGCCTGGCTATTATCATGTTAATGGACACTTATTTGGATGTCCCCTGATGTCACTAAAATCAGCACAGCAGATCTGGTCCAATGATAATGCCAAAAGGCTTTTAGGTAAAAGCTTGTCTCTGACAGGCCACTCTAACACTTTCCTGACATTTTTTTTTCTTCCATTTGATTTGAAGGAGATAAAAGTGCTCAGTGTGGTAGTCTAGTGGTATAGGGTGCTGGATTGCTGATTAAAAAGGTTGGAGGTTCGTAGTCCCACTCGCCACAAGGTTGTCACTGTCCCCCCAGTGCAGCTAACTGGGTTATCAAAGGCCGGCCATGTCTCTCACTGTCTATGGTGCGAGGCATGGAAAAGAACCACTGCTGAGTAGCTGCAAAGCCGTTGGCGTGTTTCCACCCTGCGATGGCCTGGTGAGCTGTCCAAGGTGTACTCTGCCCTTGCCCAGAGTTGGCTGGGTTGGGCGCCAGTGTACCACTGCGAAAGAGTGTCTGACCTGTGACTATTTCCTACCTTGTGTTTGCATTTCTTTTAGATGGGCCCTCATCCTTTTTACATACTGCATGGGCCAGGGACACAGATGTCTGTTGCAGATTTTGCTTTCTCTTGAAAGGGAGAAATTTGACATTGAGAGTCAGTGGCAGGCGAGATGACTCCCAAACCCAGGTTGCATGGTTAGGCTATGTGGATGCAGAAGTGGGGTTGAGAATGACTTTGTGAATAGAGATCAAATCCCGACGAGGGGAGTGGTGAGGATGGATAAGGAGGGACTGAGATTAATCACTACAGGGATGAGAAAGAATAATGCGCACAAATAAGAGAGCCAATGAACATCAACACCAGTACTTTATTTGTATTTTTTATTTAAATTTGTTTATCTCATGAGAAAATATAATGTATAAAAAAATATGATACATGAGAATCACAGTTGTGTATCACAGTTATCAACAGCATATGATCCGCCTCTTACACTTCCGCCTTGACTCTTTCTCTCTGATTATCTTGAATGACTGTTGTGCTGGCTTTACATCGAGACTACATTCTGTATAACCACAGTGTGTTTTTTTAGATACTTTAGCATGTTAAGATGAAAAATAGAACCTAAAATGAGCTGAAATTTACAGTTTCGTCATTACAGAAAAAAAAAAAAACAAAACAAACAAACAAATAAAAAAAATCCCTACACTGCCGGGTCAAAAAGTACAATAAAAAATAAGTTTCATGGAACTTCTGTAGGCTAAAGCACAGCATGCAATATCCATGACATTGGTGCTCCAGTTGGTCCGGTCAAGGCTCAGCAACATTAATGTGGCAATAAAATGAAGCAGTTCACATCAATGCATTTTTTCTTCCCTGATGGTTTGAATATAAAATGGGAACTGAAAGGTTCTATTTGTTGGGTTAACCATTACAAATCACCGGTCCAAATTTCATGCAATCATCTTGAACGTTTCCGAGACAGAGCCTGTTCTGTTACCCCCCACTTCAGGCCCCAGGCTCGGACATCATTTGGAGCACTTTTGAGAAAACTATGAAACAAGAATTATTACTTTTTACAAAGACTTAATGCTATTTCTCAGTCATTTCTAAAACCTGGTTCTACATTATGGAATTTCAGGCCTCTCAGGTAATAGGTTTAGTCATAAAAGCCATTTCAATACAATTTCTTTTTCAAATTTTGGTAACACCAAATTGGCAAAGATGGCATTTTTAGACACCCCATTTTCAAAATTAGACATCTAAAAACCTAAATTATGCTATTTTCCAAGATAATGGTATAGACTAAGCCACTAATTTTTTATGGAGGCCAGTTCTTCTCACTTTTGATGTTATTGTCACTCAAATATGCCTCAAACTGTGATTTACACCGCGGAAAAACATGACCGAGAATGACCAATATTTGGTTAAATTTGTATGAATTTTCAACCAAGTCAAAACATTGATACTTTTGTTTTCATGGGAAACATACCTGCTTTATCCATTGGATGCATCAGTTCTGGGCTATCTACCGTGGTTTGGGGTTTAAAGGGTAAGACCAGTGAAATTTGACAAAAATACCGAAAATCATCAAATTTTGAAAATCCATTGAACTTCAACCAGCCAAGCCATTAACCTCAAACTTTTGTTTCTAAAGTAAAATGATCCGCTTAATCAATCGGAACCATCAGTTGTATACTATCTACCATGGTTTTGGCTGTGAAGGAGGTCAAACATAATAAATGGCAAAATGTTGGAAAAGTCGAATACATAATCATTTTGGAAAATCCAGAGTATTGTAATAAGTAATAATTGTTTTTTTTTTTTTTTTTTTTTAAAGTTTGACTATTTTCAACCGTCAGGCTGCACTGTGTCACATTTCCTGAATGTATCATGCGCCAGTGCCGGTACCTACTGAAACAATGAAAGCGTGGTTCAGGCAGCATGAGCAATCATTTTCACATATGTATTGGCCCCCCAGTGCAGCTAACTGGGTTATCAAAGGTGAGTGATGTCTCTCACTGTCGATGGTGTGAGGTTCATGGCCAGCCTTTGCTAACCCAGAACCATTGCTGACTTTCATCAAGAGTAGCTGTACAGCCATCAGCTTGTTTCCACCCAGCGATCGTCTGGTCCAGGGTGGACTCTGCCCTCGCCCGGAGTCGGATGGGAGCGGTGACAGAAAACGAATGAATGAATGAATGAATATGTATTGGCACCCAGTGGTGTCAGTGAGAAATATGCCAGACACTGGGTGGAAATAAATGTGATTTTGATTAAGTTTCTTTAAATATTGGAGTGTGCAACCATTTTTTGGCCTGATAACGTATAATGCCAAAGACAAGAATCATTTACTTTGTGTCCAGCACACGTAGCACAAATGATCATTAGTCCATATTAGTCTGCAGGGAACATATCTTGCTCTCTCACTGTGACACTTTAAGAGTTGTTAGAGGACGAATCTTCAGAGGCTGCAAAACATGAAAATTATTTTGAGGAAATATGTGCACTAAACTTTACAATTAAACAGTTTACGGTATCTTTGATATGACGGAAACATCTAAGGGCAACTTACAGTTCGTAGAATTTTGTGGAACAAGTTTAAACCCTAAAAAGACAGAACAGACAATTATTATGTACATGACTTACAGAAGAACATAAACAAGACAATGTAGTGAGAGCAGAGCAGATTCGTGTCTCAGCAGAAATCACCACATCATTAATCTCCGAATCTTTTTCTCACCATACTTCTTCTTCCAGAGGAGAATTCCAGCAACAACAACAGCAACAAAAGCCATCGTCACACCAATGATAAGAGCTCCACCTGATCCTCCACCAGATCCTCCACCTGTGAAGTGAGTACAGTGTTGATGATGTTCTGCAGTAATGAATCACTTTCACTCTGTAAATATGGAGTTTTAGAGGAAAGTGTTTCTCCGACCTCTCAGGATTCGGCGCTCGCTCACAGGCAGCACTAACTCCTCCCCCAAGCTACTGTGCCGAATCACGCAGGTGTAGTTATGTTTCTGAAGATCCTCAGCTGGGACTTTCAAAATACTTCTCTTCTGGAAACTTCCATCCAGGTTGGGTAACGTCTCTCTGACATCCACATCTTCATGCATGTCCTCTCCGTCCTTCTGCCAGGTGATCATCACTGATTCGGGGTAGAAACCTGTAGCATGACACACCACCTCTGGAGAAGACGAGTGTCTCTGGAACAGCGAGACTTCAGGACGAACTACAGATACACACAGGGACATAAAAATAAAAATAGTCAGTTCAGAGGTTTATGATATACAGTACTATAGGTGTAGAAAATAGTTACATGCAAACGAGTATCTCCACATTTTTGTTTATTTATTCATTTATTATATTTAAAATTTTAATGTACAAATTGGGAGGAAATGGTTTATCTTCGTTTTTTTATCAGTTTTCTTTTATATTCATTCATTTTCTGAACCACTTAATTATAATTAGAGTTTCGGAAGAGGCTGTCGCCCATCTCAGCCGACTCTGGGCAAGGGGAAAGTACATCCTGGATAGTTTCCAAAGCCATCGTAGGGCAGAAACACACTGACAGCAATGCAAAATGACAAAAGTCAGCAATGGTTCTTTTACATGAACCTCACACCATAGACAGTGAAAGACATGGCCGGCCTTTAATAACCCAGTTATCTGCACTGGGGGGGACCAGTTACAACCTGTTGATAGTGGGGTCTTGAACCCCCACCCTTAGGATCTGTGATCCAGCACCTTTACCACCAAGGCAGCACTGCCCCTTCTTTCATATATATTCTACATAAAAAAGGAAAACTGTTCACATTAGATGAGAAGACATTTTTAGATATCTAGAACAACGAAGTTATAAAAAAAAAAAAAAAAAAAAAAAAACCCACACAACTCATAATTCTCATCATTCCAGCTCACAAAAAAAGAAAGAAATTCTAAAACTGTAAGCTATAGCTGATGATGTTTTGGGGGGAGGTGCCATGTATTTGTGAATGGACAATATGAATTTAATATCATGGTAGATGCTACCGAATGGAATAAATTGTTGTAGAACTGGAAGAATTTGGATGATTTTGGAAAAAGAATTTCATCAAAATTTAATCTTCCTCTGAGGGAAACGTGCCATCAAATGAATGTGAATCACATACATCAGACTGCATGACACAGACTGGTCGGCCATCAATATCTATTCATTCATTTTTATTCCCTCAAACAGATATTGTTTTAAATGGCTTTAAACTGACATACAGTACACCCTTGACCATTCGCGGTTCAGCGCTCGCACCCCCGTATACTCATGCATTGGCGACAAACCAGGAAGTAACTGGCACGTGATTCAAATTTAGCCAATGGCTGACAGCATTTGTTTCTCCCTCCTGCTGATTGGTTGCAGATGATGTGTACACCTCTTTCTTTCTCATTCATGCACAAGTTATCAACGTGATTGCCTGAATTGAAGCAAGTTTTTTTTACTGTGTTTTTAATGATTATTTAAGTCCTATGATGTCACTCCCTGTATCTTCTCTAGTTTCTGGTCTTCTTTTTCTTTCGGCTGTTCTCGTCAGGGGTCGCCACAGCAAATGATCTGCCTCCATCTCTCCCTATCCTCTGCATCTTCTACTCTTACTCCAACGACCTTCATGTCCGCCTTCACCACATCCATAAATCTTCTCTTTGGTCTTCCTCTAGGCCTTCTGCCTGGTAGTTCCAACCTCAGCATCCTACTACCAATATACTCACTATCCCTCCTCTGTACATGTCCAAACCATCTCAATCTAGCCTCTCTGACTTTGTCTCCAAAACATCTAACATGTGCTGTCCCTCTGATGTACTCATTCCTGATCCTATCCATCCACGTAACTCCCAAAGAGAACCTCAACATTTTCATCTCTGCTACCTCCAGCTCTGTCTCCTGTCTTTTCCCCAGTGCCACTGTCTCTAAACCATACAACATTGCTGGCCTCATCACCGTCTTGTACACTTTTCCTTTCATTCTTGCCGATACTCTCCTATCACACATCACACCGGACACTTTTCTCCAACCATTCCAACCTGCCTGCACACGCTTCTTCACCTCTTTTCCACATTCTCCATTGCTCTGGATTGTTGAGCCCAAGTACTTAAAATCCTCCACCTTCCTTATCTCTGCCCCCTGTAACCTCACCGTTCCTCTTGGGTCCTTGTCGTTCACACACATGTATTCTGTCTTACTGAGACTAACCTTCATTCCCCTCCTTTCCAGGGCATACCTCCACCTCTCTAGATTTTCCTCCACTTGTTCTCTGCTTTATTTATTCATAAATATTATCACAGTACAAAATTAAATAGTTTTTACTCAATCATTACTACATTTTACTGCATTAATGAGTAATACTGTCTATAGTATGTGTTTAACAAGTATATTTTAGCACATATAATATACACGGGGTTTTAAAACCGCGTCAATAACTCACAGATTTTCATGATCCGCAGGAAGGGCAGGAACCGAACCATCATGAAAAATGGAGGCCTACTGTATATAAATGCACCTCTCTTTCCTTTTCTGTTTACACTTATCTACACTTTCCCATCCCTCGGCTCATCTGTGGGATCCCACTTCTGTCTTTTAGCTGAATTTTGTTATTTGTCCTTCTTCCATTCTCCGTCTTTCTTTTTTCCTCTCTGGATGCAAATCCTTCACACACACACACACACACACACAGTCTACTTAAAGATGAACGTCTAATTGTCTCATCAGTGGCTTGGTGAACTGAATAAATTAACTAGAAAATGTGTGTTTGCTCTGTCTGTTGTGAAAAGCAGCTGGAGTAGCAAGTACATTGACACCAGAATGACCACGTGATCACATTTTCATAGTATAAGATTTTTATAATATGATATGACTGTATTCCACGTACTGTGTAATTACAATACAAAAAGTATTATGATTGGAAGGACAGTTGCTGAGAGGTTGAAGTCAGGCAGTCTCGCCTCTATGCTAAATGTATGATGTAATTACTATAGATACTGCTCAGTGATTTGCTTAGTGGTGTTCATAGTGAGATTGCAAAGCAGCCACGAATTATCAAACACGATTTTGACTGACATTTCCATTATGCTAGAAAAACATACACTGGGTGCTGACCCCTCCCACCCATGTATGGTTTGTTCGCTTGTGAAAATGTTAAAAATGTTGCACTACCACTTACAGAACTGTTCACTGGATGATACCATCATTTCCTACAAAATATTCATATTATTTGCTTTGCTGCAAGAAATGGAAATGATGACATCATCATTTCTCTACCCAGCGCAGAGTCTACAATATTACCATGTCGAGTCTCAATCACAAAGGAAGCGACAAGTGACTCACTTCACCTCCAGCTTTCGTTGCCTAGGTAACCCCCTCACATATTTCCCTGATTCAAAATCTTTGAGTGAAACCGTGTAGTCGAGTTACTACGCAATGCACGCAATCTAAGTAAACATATACGGGTCTGAACACGAAACGGGAACATTTTCCGACTATCACAACTTCACTTGAATAAATATTTCCATGTCCAAGTGAATCAGTGCATCAAAATCTTCAGTACAGGCCCGGGAGTTTATATCATATAAAAATATATACATTTGGTGAGCACAGTTTTTGAAATAAACCTTTTACATGGTCAACTTTGTGACAAGAGAAAAATTATTTTCACGTCCCGCTGAGCCTCTGTTGAAGTTTCCAAAGGTGCAATAACCATATCAATCGAGCACATGGGCAGTGAACTATGGGATCTGCATGTGTGTGGCAAAATTGGTAGATCACCACCAGAATTAAAATGGGGTTGATAATATGCGTAACTTTTCCTGTTTACACGACTTGTGTTCCCACCGGTCCCTGATAGATCGCCATTTATTGACTTAAGATAAAGAAAAGTTGAAAATGTCAAACACCATCAATTAGCTCAGTGTCACCACTTACACATGTATTATCTAAAGTTTTTAAACGTGAATCGAGGGCTATTCATTCTGTCCATATTTTCCACTGATAATTCAATGATGATGCTTCTCCAAGGAAAATAATCCTGCTTCTACCAGGATTTAGTACATATTGGCCTCATACATTAAACAAATTATGAAAACTTTTTTTTTTTCTAAATCTGCAGAAAATGCAAAAGGTCAGTGTCACACTTTCAGAACCAGTTTCCTGATCAAACCCATAAATAACTATAAACTCACAGGAAATGCTGCCCGTTTCAGAAACGAACCAGGCATCAACTATCATTTTCTTATCCTTATAAATTTTCTGTGTTCAGTCATGAAGCACGGGATATTTACACACAGTAATAATAAGTTTCCCTTCCTGCTGATGTTATCGGAACATTTAAACTCATACTTATGATTTCCACATGGAAACTTTATGTGGCACTCGATGTTTCGAAGCATCTGTATCTTTAAGCTCTGATTGATAATCGCTCTCGTGCCACATGAAAGCATAGTGCAGTTAAACTCTGTATCCGCCCACTTTGTTTCACGTGAGAACATTTTGCTTCTTGTCATATCTTATTGTGCAATCACTGACTGTGCACAATGGCCACTAGTCACTTCCTATGTTATCGGGACTTTACTGGTAACCCAAAGTCAGGGTTCACCAAGTAGGCTTAAGAATTGTGTCCTTCGTGTGTACACTATGAGAGTCCATGTGTGTGCGTGCATGTTCTATTGATTGTGAGTCCTGAAAGGCACCCATTCACTTCCCAGACATATGAAATAAACCTGACATACAGTATTATCTATTCATTTTCTGTAAGTGCTTAATCGTAATTAGGGTCATGGGAAGGCTGGTACATATCCCAGTCGACTCTAGGTGAGGGCAGAGTACACCCTGGACAGCTCGCTAGGCCATCGCTGGGCAAAAAACACACTGATGGCTATGCAGCTCCTCCGGTTAAAAGTCAGCAATGGTTCTTTTCCATGAATCTCACACCATAGACAGTGAGAGACATGGCCGGCCTTTGATAACCCAGTTAGCTGCACTGGGGGCACAGTGACAACCCGTTGACAATGAAACTTGAACCACTAACATTAGGATCAGTGATCCAGCACCATTACCACCAGAATTATGCCTCAATGTCTTTCTGAAACCATTTGCTTATTCCTGTGCACAACTGTCGGTGACTCCAGCACCAGATGCCATGATATTAATGAACATTACCATCTTTTTTTTCTTCCCCTGAAACCACATCCCCTCTCGTTTCTTTTTTTTTTTTACTTTCTACGAATCGTTTAGCAAGTTATTATGCAGAATTGTTCCACTGTTCATTGTTTTGTTTCCCGTCTTGTATTGGTAAAGACACAGAACCAAAACAAGATGTGAATAAAAGACACAATACACTCACTATCCGAGTTACGATGAACGTGAGTTATGACCACCCGTACTTACGACCACGTCTAGCAGATGCCTATTATGAGTTTACTGTATATGTCTGGCAGTGCAGGGCGTAAGATAGTTGTGGCAGCACAGCATCCCAGCATCTCACACTCACAGCATTCTACCACTACACTCAGTGACTAGATACCGTCACAGTATCATCTCTATTACAGTACAATTTTACTTTCATTTACTGTACACCGTTACCATGGTTCCCAAGAGGAAATCTGTTTCATCAGATGGCGATTCTACCAAGAAAGCAAGGAAGGCATTGTCATCGGAGACGAAGATGAAAGTGAGATCTCCATCTCTCCCATTCCACAGTGTCTACAATTTTGAATGATAAGGACCGCATTGAGGAAGCGGTGAAAGCAGCAGCCCCAATCATGTCAACTATCATCACAAAACAGCGTGAAGGACCGATTGCAGAGATGTAAAAGTTGCTATACATATGGTTGGAAGATAATAGGCAAAGAAATGTGAAAGTGAGGTTGCAAGCAGTGCAAAGTAAGGCGACAAGTTTTTTCACATGTTGAAGGAACGTGCAGGTGAAGAATACGCTTCACATGAATTCATAGCGAGTGCTGGGTGGTTTCGGTTTCGTTGTGTTAAATATCCCACTTACAACCAATCCAACTTACGACTGGTTGGTCAGAACCAATCTAGGTCATAACTCAAATAGTGACTGTATATAGATTTAGGCACTGCCTAAAAGCGGAGCTCCCATATGATTTCCCTTACCTGAGAAGTTAACACCTATCCAACGTGCAATTGAGATTAATTCATTTTAATAACTGGTTTATAGAAGGTAATAAAAATGAGGGAACCAAACACCCAGTCTGAATCTTATCATGGAAAGCAGGGGTCCCCAACCTTTTTATCTCCGCAGACCGGTCAATACCTGACAATTTTACCATGGACCAGGGGTTCCATAGATTGTTTATATTGTAAATATAATTTATTTATATTAATTATTAGTATTATTATTAATAATAATAATAATAATTAGTACATAATAATAATAAGCACTCCATGAATGTTATTTTTCAACAGCTGAAATAAAGTTGGTTGGGAAGTAGAGCTTGAACTTTTCTTGGAAGAAAAAAAAAAAAACAGGTGACTGTGCACCAGCTGGGACAATGAAGTGAGTTCAGTCTCACACAAAATGCCTGCTATTGTTTGAAAATGTCCAACTCGCCTCTGTTCATGTGCTGTCCCCTTCTCGGTTACATTTTATCACTCAAATGACCGACATATAACCAGGAGAATCGGGTTGTTTTTCAAACATTTTTTTTTTTTTCAAAAATAAAATAATTCCGACTCAGATAATAAATAAAACGGAAATAATGAATTATTCCTTCTACGGACCGCTATCAATTAAACCGCGGACCGGTGGATGGGGACCCCTGATGTAAAGTACAGCCTTTAGAAACCGTAACTTTAGAGAACATTCATGTGTTATTGAAATATCATTAATTGTTTATTTATTTCACCCCATTAACGATGATATTACATCAAGTGAACAGAGTATTTTATATGCCTTGTATTCTCTATATCAGTGCTTCCCAACTAGTGTGCCGTGAGAAATCATCAGGTGTGCCGCGGAAGATTAACCAATTTCACTTAGCATGTAGTAACAGTGCTGTTCTGCTAGAGGGCAGTATCACGCTAAATACGAAAGTAGCCCGTGATGCTGCGAATGAGACAACGGTGATGGATAAATATTTGAAAAAGAAAAGTAGTCAATCTGACCTGGGTCCTGGAGGAAATTCTGACCCAGATGAAGGCCCTAGCATGAGTAGTGATCAGAAGAAAGCAAAAAAGGTGAGCGCAAGACAGTACAGTGAAAGTTATCTTGCCTTTGGCATCACTTATATTGGGGAACCAACCGAGCCAAACACGCTAAGTCTGGTGTGCGGTGAAAAGCTGTCCAACAGTTCCATGGTTCCAAGCAAACTTAATCGCCATCTCCAGACAAAACACCCATCAGTTCAAAACAAGAACGTGAACTACTTTCGTCAACTGTGCGTACAGACTGAGAAACAGGCAGCGTTAATGGTGAAAAGCACCAAGACGAGTGAGAAAGCGCATAAAGCTAGCTACCAAGTTGCTGAACTCATCGCTAAATCAAAACAGCCACACACCGTAGCAAAGACATGAATACTGCCTGCCTGCAAAATTATCTTAAAGGAGATGCTTGGTCCTGGCGCCGTTAAAGAAATAACCCAAGTCCTCTGTCAAATAATACCATTTCCCGACGTATTGAAGACATGTCTGCCGACATTAAAAAGATAATTTTGGAAAAGTTGCATATCAGTGGGAAATTTGCATTGCAAATTGACGAATCTACGGATATCAGTGGACATGCACAACTTATGGCGAATGTACGCTTTGTAGATGGAGACAACATCAGAGAAAACTTTCTTTTTTGCAAGGAATTGCCAGAAAGAACAACAGGGGAGGAAATTTTTCGAACTATCAGATTACCTTGAACAAGGAGGATTGAAGTGGCAAAACTGCGTAAGTGTTTGTACCGATGGAGCAGCTGCGATGCTCAGGCACACCAAAGGATTTGTAAACAGAGTGAAAGAGCAACATCCAGATGTCATTGCGACGCACTCTTTTCTGCACCGGGAAACACTCGTTGCCAAGACACTGCCGACAGACCTCACCACTGTACTAAAAGATGTAGTGTGCATGATAAACTTTGTGAAGATGAGACCTGTAAAAAGTCGCATTATCGCATCACTGTGTGAGGAAATGGGAACGCAACATAAAGTGCCACTGCTCCACACAGAGGTCCGGTGGCTGTCTCGAGCAGAAGTTGTCATATTATTTCCCTTCACTTTCCACTGATTTCCTGGACTGGGTTAGGAACCCATACAGCTCAACTGCAGTTGGAATGGACATGACTTCGCAGGAGCAGGAAGAAATAACTGAACTGAGACAAAATCATGGCCTAAAACTGATATTTGTTGATCTACCTTTGGACAGTTTATGACTGACTGCTGCCAAGGAGTTCCCCATTCTGGAAAACAAAGCTATTTCAATTCTGCTCCCTTTCTCCACAACATATCTTTGTGAGGTTGGCGTTTCAAGCATTGACTGCTGTCTGTCTTCCTTTCGGTTTTTTCCCTTTTCCTCGGGAGTCGCCACAGCGAATCATTTGATTTGCACATTTGATTTGGCAGAGGTTTTACGTCGGATGCCCTTCCTGTCACAACCCTTTTAGCAAGGGACAGAAACACGCTGACGGCTTTGCAGCCTATTCTTTACGAATGTTAGCAATGGTTCTTTTACATGCCTTTCACAATACAGTGAGAGACATGGCCCGCCTTTGATAACTCAGTTAGCTGCACTTGGGGGTTGGGGGGAACAGTGACAACCTTGTGGAGAGTGGGACTCGAACCCCCAACCTTTGTGCCCTATACCACTAGACCACCGCTGCTCCTTCAAGCATGACTGCTATAAAAACTAAAAAAAAAAAAAAAAGAGAGCGGCTCAGAGCTGTTGAGGAAGATCTTCGTATGTGTCTGTCTTCAATTCCTGCAAGAATATCAGTTTTGTATTCAATTAAGCAGGCCCAGGGTTCACACTGAGTAAATAAGTTTAGACTGGATGTTCATTATATTTCAATAAATATACTTGTTGCAACATTTTTGTTCCGTGGTGTGCCTCGTGATTCTTCTAATGTAAAAGGTGTGCCTTGGCTCAAAAAGGTTGGGAAACACTGCTCTATATGACTCTCTCCCTTACTTATCTTACTTAAGGTAAAATCATCTGTTGAGACGCTTTACTCATTAAAAATCTTTCCGCTTGTCTCTGATATCAAATAAATATTTTTCCTTCCTATGTTTCAAACTTTTATGAGGTCTACATTAGATGTTACATTTTCTTGAGCAAAAAACCCCATAAAATTCAGGAAGCATCAGAATAATACAGTAGGCCTTCGATATTCGTGGGGGTTCGGTTCCGGCCCCTCTCATGAATGAAGATAATCCACGAGTTCTGTACCCAGAAGTAAAACCCCATGTATCACATTACATGCGCGAATGAGCAACCGGAAATAAATACTATGTATCTATGACATGCGCTAAAATATGCTTCTTACACACATTCTACAGACAGTCTTACTCATTAATACAGTATTCATGCAGTAAAACATAGAAATGATTAAGAAAAACTTTTCATTTTTACTGTTATATTTATAGATGATTAAATACAAACATTATACAGTATATACCAGTGTTTCCCAACCCCTGTTCCGCGGCACATTAGTGTGCCGTGAGAAATCATCAGGTGTGCCGCGGAAGATTAACCAATTTCACTTAGCGTGTAGTAACAGTGCTGTTCTGCTAGAGGAGAGTATTGTTTTTGTTCCGTAGTGTGCCTAGTGATTTTTCTAATGTAAAAGATGTTCCTTGGCCCAAAAAGGTTGGGAAACACTGGCATATACTGGAGTAAAGCACTAGTATTAAAGTCTGTCTTCCTTTCGGCTTTTTCCCTTTTACTCGGGAGTCGCCACAGCGAATCATCTGATTCGCACGTTTGATTTGGCAGAGGTTTTTACGTCGGATGCCCTTCCTGTCACAACTCTTTTTAGCA
This sequence comes from Plotosus lineatus, assembly GCA_024760905.1. NCBI lineage: Eukaryota > Metazoa > Chordata > Actinopteri > Siluriformes > Plotosidae > Plotosus > Plotosus lineatus. The sequence continues at coordinate 9,623,772 of CM045734.1, read as the reverse complement.
AGGGACAGAAACACGCTGATGACTTTGCAGCCTACTCTTTACGAAAGTCAGCAATGGTTCTTTTACATGCCTGTCACCATAGACAGTGACAGACATGGCCCGCCTTTGATAACCCAGTTAGCTGCACTGGGGGAAATCACTAGTATTCAAGTCTTTTTCAATTATTATTTTAGTACAGTACTACGCAAGTTAATGTTTAGAATGTTTGTGCGTGAGGTTTTATGTTCTGTAGCATGTTTAACAAACGATACCAAACAGATAAACTTTACCACGCTTCATGTCCTTTTACACTGAACGTGATGTCTCCAAGATGGCGCTGCCTCGAGGGCGACATCGCGGAGTTCTCAGAGTCAAATTGTTTCTTTGTTTGTTGAGTCTTCGATGTTTAGCACTGAGCACACTCAACTTCTATCCTGAGCTAATATGCTATGGTAGCTCAATGCTAGCCGCAGCCTGGCTAACAATAAGCCCAGGCGGGAAGGGGCCGAACGACGACTCCGGCATTTGGGATCGCAGGGGATGAAGGCCGTGTAGCCGGCTGGTGCAATCGCCTCGTCAGGTGTACCCTCCTCGAGCCGTGTTTCACAGAAACACAGCATGGAGCAGATCTCTGCGCCGCAGTCTGAGCATGAAGCTCGTCCATCTTGTTTCGCAGGGACTGAACATTTTCAAGCAGTATGACCGGAAGTGTTAACCTTCCACTTCTAACCAAGCACCGGAGACTCTGAGAACTCCACCTGGGCATATTGTTAGCCGGGGTGCGGCTAGCATTGAGCTACCATAGCATATTAGCTCAGAATAGGAGTTGAGCATTCTCATTTGCCCGAAGACTCCGATCGCATAGCTGTAGTAGGGTCGACCGGTCGAAGACGAGCATAGTGCAAAACATGAACAAATAAAACAAATTAAAACGAACAATGAAACAATTTGACCAAGAACTCCGCAACGTCGCCCTCTAGGCAGCGCCATCTTGGAGAGGTCATGTTCAATGCAAAAGGACATGAAGCATAATAAAGTTTATCCTTTTGGTATCATTTATTAAACATGCTACAGAGCATAAAATCTCACGCACAAACATTCTAAACATTAACTTAAATACTGTACTGGAATAATAATTGGAAAAGACTTTAATAAAACAGTTCAGAGGAAACTGTCGTTTCTTCAGGAGAAAGTCTGATTTCTTTCATCCAGTGACATCCACCGTTTTCTATCGCTTAGCCAGAGAAGACGCACAGCGTTTGAGTGGCATCATAGAGCTTAACTTGTAATTAAAACACACTAAAAAAGATGCTTATTGACAGCTTGTGCGCAATTGAGGAAAAAGGGGCGTTACATCATCTCAACCAATCAGCAGGAAGGAGGACAGCCATTTGCTGAATTTGAGTGATGTGACAGTCTTTTGGCAGTCCTCAAATACTAAAGCCCTGAGTGCAAAATCGCGAATAGTCAAGGGCCTACTGTATTAGAAACAAACTATAGGGATCCCTCACTTTCTGCTGTTAACTGGGATCGAGATCCCCCCCCACGATAACTGAAATTTGCAAAGTAGGATCAACCCCCCCACTGACTGAGATATACGTACAGTTGGCCCCCAACTTACGAAGACCCCTGTGTACGAATTCCCCGGGTTACAAAAACATTTTCCTGAGTTTCTGTCCCCGAGATACGAAACAACCCCCTTACGAAAAGAAATTCAAAATTCAAACGTGCCAATCAAAATTTCACAGGACGCATGGGTTGCTCCCTCATTGGCTGTCTCTCAACATCCTGCCCTGCTGGCCTCCTACATAGAGACAGAAGGAAGCTTCACTCTTTAGTTTTTAGTTTAGTTTTTTAAGTTGTATTAATTCAGTAAATGTTTAATAAATGTGGGTGCATTTGAGCTCATCTGGAATTCCCATCCCTCAAGGAATCAAATTAAAGTTGAGTTTGTCAAGCAGGGAATGCGCTTTGAATTCATGTCTTGTGGGCATGGCCCGCAGCGCCCGGCGAGAGAGAGAGAGATAGAGAGAAGGAATAACGCTTTAGTTTAGTTTTTTAAGTTGTTTTAATTCAGTAAATGGTCAAGCAAGGAATGCGCTTTGAATTCATGTCTTGTGGGCATGGCCCGCAGCGTGCGCGCGCGAGAGAGAGCGAGCGAGAGAGAGAGAGAGCGAAAGAGAAGGAATAACGCTTTAGTTTTTTAAGTTGTTTAATTCAGTAAATGTTGAATAAATGTGGGCGCGTTTGAGCTCATCTGGAATTCCGATCCCTCAAGGAATCAAATTAAAGTTGAGTTTGTCAACCAGGGAATGTGCTTTGAATTCCACGTCTTGTGGGCGTGGCCCACAGCGCGAGAGAGAGAGAGAGAGAGAGCGAGACAAGGAATAACGCTTTAGTTTTTTAAGTTGTTTTAATTCAGTAAATGTTGAATAAATGTGGGCGCATTTGAGCTTATCTGGAATTCCGATCCCTCAAGGAATCAAATTAAAGTTGAGTTTGTCAAGTAGGGAATGCGCTTTGAATTCCACGTTTTGTGGGCGCGGCCTGCAGCGCGCGCGCGAGAGAGAGAGAGAGAGAGAGAGAGAGAGAGAGAGAGAGTGAGAGAGACAGGTGTGTGTGTGTTAATAAAAAATGTTTAATAATGGATTAATTAATAAATGTTAATAAAATGTTTAAATGGGTTAATAAATAATTTTATTTTACTTTTAACACATATTTCATACAAAATTGGTGTACTATCATTTTTAAAGGGTTTATGGGGTTTATCCAGTCCAAAGAACGAATTAGACGTTTAACATGTAAAATGCGACCCCTGCTTACAAAATCCCCGCAATACGAAGACGGCTCTGGAACGGATTAATTTCGTAAATTGGGGGCTGACTGTACATGTATGTGTATGTAATATCAATAAATATATATTCAATGCTATAAATGCTTAAAATAACAATTAAACATTAAAAAATAATGCACAAGATGTGAATAAAATATAAATACACACACAAAGACGCACACACGCAGATGCGAGCCTCAGAGAGAGAGAGCGAGAGAAAGAAAGAAAGCGCGAGAGAGAGAGAGAGAGAGAGCAGCTTCAGTTACAGGTTACTTTTTACCTTCACCTTACAGGTTACAGAAACAGAGCAGATAATACATAGTGCACTTTACCTGTCCTCACCAGAGCCTCTCTGCCATAAGACAGATACTTCTTTAACATGTTGCCACACTCAAACTTGAGGAATTCTTTACATTCTTTGGCTCTGTGTCCTGTAACCTCCCACTTCATTCCAGTGATTGCAGCTTCTGTTGTGGAGGTAATCCAGGAGAGAGCCTTCAGGTCCAAACTGATGAAATCGTCTCCATCATAACCATACTGTGTGTATCCCCTAATTGACCCATCATCATCAAGGTCACAGCCAAACATCCACTGCCATATCTGTACTTCTACACACACACACACACACACACACACAAGAAAAAAACAGATCAGTGAAGAATTTATCTAGGTTAATTTGGGCTCTGTCACCTTTTAGTTTTTGAAGTGAAGAAAAACAAAAACAGTACACGGTTGACTATTTGCAGTTTTGCACTCACGCCCTTGACTATTCGCGGATTGCCAAGCAACTGTCACGTGATTCAAATTCAGCCAATGGCTGTCCTCCTTCCTGCTGATTGGTTGAGATGATGTATACACCCCTTTTTCCTCATTCATGCACAAGATGTCAATGAGCCTTTTTTTAGTGTGTTTTAGTTACCAGTTAAGCGCTATGATGCCACTCAAACGCCGGCTAAGCGCCAAAAAAAGGTATTGATGTTGGATGTCTCTTCTGAAGAAATAGGACTTTCTCCTGAAGAAATGACAGTTTCTTCTGAAGAGGAATAATCATCTGAACTGTTGTAAAGCTGGAGTATTAAAGTATTTTTCAATTATTATTCCAGTACAATGCCCAAGTTAATGTTTAGAATTTTTGTTTGTGTCTGTTTTTTTTCCGCTCCGGCTGAGGGGCATGGCTGAGCTGCTCAGACTGAATGCAGTTCATACTTTAATTAAGTAATCTCATTTACTCCCTATAAACACAAACCACACGCTCACCTCAATTAAAGTGCGCTTCTTAAGTCCTTCCCCTTTGAATGTGAGGCGTTTGTTGCAGGTGACACATGGATCATTCAAGTGTGCAAGCGCAAGTGCACTTGCACACTTGAAAAGGTCCAAATAAGCCGCGCTTCATCTCACAAGCTCCGTTTGTTTGACGGTGCGCCTTAATAATCCAGTGCGCCTTATTACGGATGCTGAGGTGCAACTCCATCTCACTGACACCGTCAAAACCCAAGTGAAGCAATCTAATTCAGCGCTTACCATCATTCCGGTGGATTAACCAAGGAATTCCAACCGCTAGATATTGGTGTTAACAGTTTGTAAGGTAGAGGGATCTGGGCTATATGATTGGTCATCTGATGTGATCTGTGAAAAGGAGTTTGACACCCCTGGGGTAGGGGTAGTGCTGGTAGGGTGCTCAATTACTGATCCCAAAATCAGAGGTTCAAGCCCCACTGTCACTGCTGTTGGTCGTTACTGCTGTCCCGCGAGTGCCGCTAACTGGGTTATCAAAGGTCAGCCGTGTCTCTCACTGTCTGGTGTGAGGTTCATGTAAAAGAACCATTGCTAGCTTTCATTAAGAGTAGCTGCATAGCCGTCAGCATGTTTCTGCCCTGCGATGGCCTGGTGAGGTGCCGGGTTGTACTCTGCCCTTGCCCACAGTAGGTTGAGATGGGTATTAGCCTCCCCACGCCATAATTAGAATTAAACGATTCAGAAAATTAATGATGAACTCCGAGTGTAGTGTTATTGTATGCTTTGTTGTAGCACAGATGGATGACAGAACAGGTTCAGGTAATTTGTCACAATCATAAGTTGCAGAAAAATGGACTGATACCAGTTAATACGCTAATAAAGTTTTGAGTGTATAATCAGATGTGTATGTGTGCAATGATGTGAGCTGTGTAAAACGATTTGGGTCATTAAAGTTCTTGATGCATGTTTTACCTTCAGTCTGATTAAAGCTCTGCACTGCTGTAGCCACACGGATGTTGAACCGCTCCTCTCGACCCTGCTGCCTCTCTGTCTCTCTGTCCCAGAAATGTGGTTCATCAGCGGTGATGTTCTTTATCCACTCCGTCTTTGGGATCGCCTTTCTGATGTTGCTGTCATAGTACATGAACTGCTCTCCGTCCAGCACACCAACAGCAATGTATTCTGGTAAATTTATTCCTTTGACTGCGGTGAAAGAAAACTGCAGAATGTGTGTGGCTGGAAATAAAGGAATTGTTTGAGTAACTCTTCAACAATAAAAACAAACAAACAAACTCACTGTCTGGCTTCCTTTCGGTTTTTTCCCCTTTTACTCGGGAGTCGCCACAGCGAATCATCTGATTCGCACGTTTGATTTGGCAGAGGTTTTTACGTCGGATGCCCTTCCTGTCACAACCCTTTTAGCAAGGCACAGAAACACACTGACGACTTTGCAGCCTACTCTTTATGAAAGTCATCAATGGTTCTTTTACATGCCTCTCACCATAGACAGTGAGAGACATAGCCCGTCTTTATAACCCAGTTAGCTGTACTGGGGGAGACACTGACAAATTTGTGGAGAGTGAGACTTGAACCCCCAACCTTTGGATCAGCGATCCAGTGCAAAAAAGAAAACAGAAGCATATGTAATTAATTCTTATCGAGGGGCAGTGGTGGTCTAGTGGTATAACATGGTGGATTTCATTGCTGTAACTCCAGCAAGATACAAAGCGTTTCAAAGAAGGACAGCAGAGGAACTAAATGAACTACACGCAATTATCATCAAGGGATGGCCAGATACTCGTCAGGAGACTCCACACTCAATAAGACCATACTGGACTGTGAGAGATGAACTGTCAGTTGCAGATGATATTGTGTACAAAGGAATGAAGATTGTGGTTCCACCTAGCATGAGACAAAACATGCTGAAACAGATACATGAATCACACATGGACATTGTAAAATGCAAACAAAGGGCAAGAGAAACTTTACATTGGCCAGGAATGATGCAAGAAATTGAAGACATTGTCAATGACTGTTCACTGTGCAACTCATATCAACATAAACAACCAGATGAACCTATGAAAGCAACACCGACGCCAGATTACCCCTGGAGTGAAGTTGCTTCTGACTTATTTGAGTTCAAGGGAGCGCACTACCTCTTGACCATCGACTACTATTCCAAGTTTATCGAAGTGGATGCACTCGAAAACACATCTAGTGGTACTGTTATTGAAACACTAAAGCAACAATTATGTTGCCATGGAATACCAGAGACACCGAGAACCGATAATGGTCCACAGTTTTCAGCACAAGAATTTGCCAACTTTGTATCTGATTATGGTATCATACATGTAACTTCCTCCCCAAATTATCCACAAACGGAGAAGCAAAGCGAGCGGTACAAACAGTGAAGAGACTATGGTCTAAATGTAGTGATCGCCACTTAGCACTACTCGACTATTGCTCAACTCCCCTGGAAAGTTGTGGTCTCCAGCCCACCTTACCTTCAACCACAGACCCCGCAACAAACTACCCATATCCAGAGAGCAGTTGAAACTGGTTGCCATTGATCACAGTGAAGTCCGACGACGTCTGAATAGTGACAAGAGGCGACAATGTGAGTATCACGATTACAAATCATCAGCTGATCTGCCAGTGTTACTTCCAGGAGACCCGGTTCGAATGTCTCCGTTCCCAGGTACTAAGTCGTGGAAGCCAGCAACAGTGGTAGAACGACACAGCTCTCCTCGTTCATATGTGGTTGAATACAACGGTAAAAAATACAGGAGGAACAGAAAGCACCAAGCATACAAGGCACACAAACAGTCTTCCCACACATTTACCAGGGCTCCAACAAGTTTAACGGATCCTCCATCACTGCAACACCTTCCAACACAGCCAACAAGTAGCCGTACACTAGTATTACCTCAATCTGTCCACAATGGCTACCAGAACAACACCTCCTATGCAGTCATCGTCACCGAAGAAACTAAACTGTCCGTTAACTACAGACTAGTATCCAAGATTTCTCCATTTGGACATTGTAACCAACCAAATTTACCGCCTTTTTTGATGCCATTACGACATACATGTAAGAACATCTTAATCAAGCATAACTAAAGAAAACCATGAACTAAAAATACCAACTAACATATATCAGATTTTTCGTAAAGGAATAAGCTACATCTTCTATTCTTACGAATATATATTTTTTGTGAGAAATGATTGTTGAGACATGTCGTAAAATCCAACATGACAACAAGACCAGTGTATGGCAGGAATTGGGAAGGAACACATCAGATTTGGAGAACATGCATTCTTGTAGCACTAGTCATTATCATTGTTTTTAAGTCATAATGTCAAGCACAAACAGATCAAGATCAGCCGGTGAGTGACAGACTTTCATGTTTATTATTAAATCAAAATCGCCCTGTAAACAACACCAAGCCGACACTAACGAATGTCCAATTTCTCGATCACATCGCCCAACAGAACTATTAAGCCAAGCAACACACAATCACTTCTCCTTGTCCACCTCATACTATTACAAGCAGGTGATTTAGAACTAACCCCTGGTCCCGATCCATCCACAAATGACATCACACGTTTTCTATTTACGATATGCAGCCATGACATCACTTGGCATGCAGATGCAATCCAATCCGATGGGTGTGACCAGTGGATACACAAGGACTGCATTGGAATGGACACCACAGAGTATAATCGTCTGGCAGGATCATCAACATGCTGGATATGCTGCAAATGTGGGCTAATGAACATCAGTTTGTCTCTTTTTAGAGGATCCAGTGTAACAACTGAAAACCACTACCAGCCTCCAAGTACTCTATCCACTTTTTCTAGGACAAATGATGACCATACACACAGATCCGAAATAAGGGGCAGTGGTGGTCTAGAGGTATAGGGCGCTGGATCGCTGATCCAAAGGTTGGGGGTTCAAGTCCCACTCTCCACAAGGTTGTCCCCCCCAGTGCAGCTAACTGGGTTATCAAAGGCGGGCCATGTCTCTCACTGTCTATGGTGTGAGGCATGTAAAAGAACCATTGATGACTTTCGTAAAGAGTAGGCTGCAAAGTCGTCAGCGTGTTTCTGTCCCTTGCCAAAAAGGGTTGTGACAGGAAGGGCATCCGACGTAAAAACCTCTGCCAAATCAAACATGCGAATCAGATGATTCGCTGTGGCGACTCCCGAGTAAAAGGGAAAAAAGCCGAAAGGAAGACAGACAGACACTCGGATCCGAAAGCTCTCCAGGGAATCCCCTACACCAATCATCACCCATAACAGAGTCACCCCACAGCACAGTTAGGAAGAAGTCATCACTACGTATTGTAAATGTAAATTGCCAGAGTATCAGGGCAAAGTGAGAACAGTTCAACATCATGACAAACAGACTGAAGCCGGATGTGATCATTGGCACTGAATCGTGACTCCACAGTGACATTAAAGACAGTGAATGTTTCCCTGTAGATGAGTATGATATACTGAGACAAGACAGAAAGGATGACGCTCACGGCGGAGTCTTCTTAGCAGCCAAAAAGGACATCATGGAACATGAACCAGAATTCGAAACTAACTGTGAGATCCTATGGAGCAAGATAAATCTCAAAAGCAGCAAACCCTGACACATTGGAGCATACTATCGACCCAAGGAAGACCACGAAGAAAGCATTGACCACCTAGAACAATCACTCCACCGGATTGGCAACAAAGGCGAATCTATCATCCTCGCTGGAGACTTCAATTTTCCAGGTTGGAACTGGGAAGACCGGCACATCAAACCATGTAACCATCCAGGTCTACACCATAGTTTTGGGGGATATACTTGATAGAGGGCTTGAACAAATTGTCACACAACCAACAAGAGGGAAGAATATCTTAGACCTGATAATCACCAACATACCCTCGAAAGTCAACAGTGTAGATGTTGTGCCAGGTATATCAGACCACGACTGTCCCATCGCAGAATTTAACACCAAACTGATCAGAAGAACACAAAAGCCAAGGAAAATGCCCATATACAAGAAGGCTAGATGAGATAGCTTAGCCAAAGAAATTGAAGAAGGGAGGAAGAATCTGGAGAAAGCATCAGACACTCCTATCAACACACTCTGGGAGATGTTTAAAAGAAGTATAACCAAAGCATACAGAAACACATACCCTGGAAGAACCTAAACCACAAGGAAAGCCTTCCTTACCTAACACCAGAAATACTCTGCTTACTGAAGAGAAGAGATCGGTTGTACAAGAAAAGTAAGAAAGGCCAAAAGAATTGTGAACACTCAACTTACAAATACCAGAACATTGACACCAAACTAAAAGTCATACGAAGAGAGATACAGAGAAAGACCTGGCAAGCATTTTGGCATCATATTGAGTCCATTATTACACCTATAGAAGATGAAGAACAACACTCTAGTATGAAAATATTCTGGTCTTTCATTAAACACCAAAGGAAAGACTATTCCGGTATATCCCCACTCAAAGACCAAGGTGTAACACACTCTGATGGAAAGAAGAAAGCAGACATCCTGAACGCACAATTTGAATCTGTATTCAACACTGACCGCCCAGGCCACACAAACAACAAGAAAAACACACCAGCTTTCCCCGAGATGGATGATATCAACATAATAGAGCCAGGAGTCAAGAAACTACTACTTAACCTGAAGACACAGAAGGCAGCAGGACCAGACCAAATTGGCCCAAGAGTGCTTAAAGAGCTAGCCCAGCGGTCGGGAACCTTTTTGACCTGGAGAGCCATAAAACTAAATTATTTCTAGATATATATTTTTTGAGAGCCATATAGTATTTTAAACATATAATAATAATAATAATAATAATAATAATAATAATAAAAATAAAAGGTTTACTTTTAATGCGACTTCTGGTGCTGCATGGTTTTGCTGATGGCCTTGTAGTCTGGTTCATATGTAGTGAGGTTGAGTTTCATGCAGGCGTTGAGGCTTCCATCAGTTAAACGCGAGCGTAGGTTGGTCTTAATGTTTCTCATATGCGAGAATGACTGCTCACATGCATACGTAGAGCCAAACATGGTCAGTACGGCAATACTCACACGCTGCATTGTGTAATATGTCACAGGAAGCTCGTTCCAAGTTTTAAGAATTAGCTGGTCTTCAGGGTGAAGCTTTTTATTTCTGACCACTTGTGTTCCCTCGCCAGCTCTGCTCGCTGTCGTGCAAGTCTTTCCAACTCTCCATTAAGTGACTTGAACTTAGTCATCCATATATCAGATGCCTTCAGGTCTGCAACTTCCAGCTCAAAGTCTGCGATGGAGACTCCGGGATGCACATCAGGTTGATTTTGTCCACTTCACACTCATGTGGATGAGTGATGAATTTGAAAAGACCAGTGTTCGCATACGAAATTCTCCAAAACGTGCCTTGAATGACTGCAGGAGATTGGACGTATAGTCAGCTAGCTGCTGGAGATCCAGATGTTGTGTGGGGTCGCTTGCTAAGCATGCATCTCTAAATTGCTGCAGTCCTTCAAAGTGCAGAAGACGACCTGTTTCAATGTCCCTGAGAAAAACTTCCAGCTTGCTTTCAAATGCAAACACTGCTTGTTGAAGGGATGAGATTGTATTCCCAATACCTTGCATTTTCACATTAAGCTGGTTTAGATGGCCAGTTATGTCCACAAGATAGTGAAAATGCAGGAGCCAGGCAGTATTGTCCAGCTCAGGATGCTTGACGCCTTTCATTTCTAGAAAAATCCGTATTTCACTCAGGCAAGCTGCAAACCGGTTGAGCACCTTCCCCCTGGACAACCAACGCACGTTGTTGTGTAAAATCAGACCGGGATATTGATTCCCAACTTCTTCCAACAGAGCATTAAACTGGCGATCATTTAAAGCTCGGGCGACAATGAAGTTGACCACTCGAATGACCAGCGACATCACCTCACCAAGTTGCTGGCCACACGTCTGAGCACAAAGCGCCTCCTGGTGCAGGATGCAATGAAAACTTAGGATTGCTCTCTTTTCATGCTCACGGAGAAGTGCTACAAACCCTTTGTTCTTCCCCAACATGCATGGTGCACCATCAGTGCACACAGAAATAAGTTTATCCAGTGGATTTTTTTCTTTTTTAGCAAACTCCATGAACGACATGAATAAATCCTCTCCTCTTGTTGTCTCTTTCATTGGCAAAACAGCCAAGATTTCTTCACGCAGTGTGTCACCTGTAGCATACCTGGCAATTATACTGAAATGAGATTGATTGCTAACGTCTGTTGACTCATCTAACGCGAGAGAAAAGTATGTCCCAGCGTTTATGTCCTTAATTTGTGTTTCCTCGACTTGATTCGCCATCATGATGCTCCGATCGTGAACCGTTCTTGCTGACAGTGGCATGTCTTTTATTTTTGATTATCTTGGCTTTATTTGGAAAGTCATCAAAAGTTCATTGGCCACATCAAGCATAAATGTTTTGGCATATTCGCCATCTGTGAACGGCTTTCCACTCTTCACTATTGCCAAAGCACCCGCAAAGCTAAGCGGAATTACCGTCACCTTGCGTGGTCCAGACACGCAGTTGCTGCTGGCTCGTCTGCACTTTCCGTTGCAGTTCTTCGCATGCCTTTTTCCTGCTGTCCCCCGGTGGATATTTCAATGCAAAAGAAGCATGACGCGTATCGAAGTGCCGCTTTATATTTGAGCGTTTCATTGATGCAATTTTGTCATTGCATATTAGACATACTGCGGATCCTGCTCTCTCCACAAATGCAAATTCCTCTGTCCACGCAGCCTGGAATGTACGGTAATCATCGTCTTTTTATCTTTTCGCCATCTTTTCTGTTACAAGGGTTGAAGCGGGTTGAAGGGTTGAAATTTTATCTCTGATAAAATTAATTTCCGTACATTGACAATGACCCGTGACGTACTTGCGATCGATTGGTTCCCGACCTGATCCTCGGGTCACCGGCGGATTGCAAGTGCCGCAACCCACCCCTGACTTTTAAAATGTAATTTTAAATTACTTAATATTATTAAGATTATCACTAGTATTTTAAAACCAGTTCCAATATATATATATACATATATATATATATATTTTAATTTAATTTAATTTTTTTGGGGGTTTGTTTTGAATCGCACTTTGTCTGGACCTTCACCCCGGACCTGTTTGCCTTGGGTGACCCTACCAGGGGCATTTGCCCCCGACAACTTAGCTCCTAGGATCATTAGGTCACGCAAACCCCTCCACCACGATAAGGTGGCGATTCAAGGAGGGATTCAAAACAAACCCCTAAAGACACGAGACAACAAAGGAAGCAGTCTCCCTTGCCCGGACGCGGGTCACCGGGGTTCCCTCCTGGAGCCAGGCCCAGGGGAGGGGCTCGAAGGCGAGCGCCTGGTGGTCGGGCTTATGCCCATGGAGCCTGGCCGGGCTCAGCCCGAAAAGGAGACATGGGTCCGCCCTCCCATGGACCCACCACCCGTGGGAGGAGTTTTAGGGGTCGGGTGCAGTGTGAGTTGGGTGGCAGCCAAAGGCATGGGTTCTGTCGGACTGATCCTCGGCTGCTTACTCTGACCTTCGGGACATGGAATGTCACCTCTCTGGCGGGAAAGGAGCCTGATTTGGTGCGTGAGGTGGAGAGATACCGACTAGATATAGTCGGGCTCACCTCAACGCATAGCTTGGGTTCTGGAACCATCCATCTCGAAAGGGGCTGGACCTTCTTCTATTCTGGAGTTGCTCATGGGGAGAGGCGGGGAGCCGGGTGTGGGTATTCTTGTTGCCCCCGTCTCGGTGCCCAAATGTTGGGAGTTCTCCCGGTTGACGAAAAGGGTAGCTTCCCTCCGTCTTCGGTGGGGGGCGGGTCCTGACTGTTATTTGTGCTTATGCACCAAATGACAGTTCAGAGTACCCACCCTTTTGGAGTCTTTGGGGGTGTTGGAGAACGCTCCCTCGGGAGACTCGCTCGTTGTCTTGGGAGACTTCAACGCCCATGTGGGCAACGATAGTGTGACCTGGAAGGGTGTGATCGGTAGGTACGGCCTCTCCAGTCTGAATCGAATGGTGTGTCGTTGTTGGACTTCTGTGCTCGTCATAGTTTGTCTATCACGAACACCATGTTCGAACATAAGGGTGTCCATAAGTGCACTTGGCACCAGGACACCCTAGGTCGCAGTTCGATGATTGACTTTGTAGTCGTGTCATCAGACTTGCGACCATATGTTCAGGACACTCGGGTGAAGAGAGGAGCTGAGCTGTCTACCGATCACTACCTGGTGGTGAGTTGGCTTCGTGGTGTGGGAGGTTGCCTTCCAGACCTGGCAGGCCCAAGCGTGTAATCAGGGTCTGCTGGGAACGTTTGGCGGAGCCCCTGTCCGAGAGGCCTTTAACTCCCACCTCCGGCAGAGCTACAACCACGTTCGGAGGAGGCGGGGACATGGAATCTGAATGGGCCATGTTTCGTGCCTCCATTGCTGAGGCGGCAGCCCATAGCTGTGGCCGTAAGGTCGTCGGTGCTTGTCGTGGCGGTAATCCCCGAACCCGGTGGTGGACACCTGCGGTGAAAGGGGCCGTCCAGCTGAAGAAGGAGGCCTATCGGGTTTTATTAGCCTGTGGGACTCCTGAGGCAGCAAACGGGTACGGGCAGGCCAAACGTGCTGCAGCCGAGGCTGTCGCAGATGCAAAATCTCGGGCGTGGGAGGAGTTCGGTGAGGGCCTGGAGAGTGATTATCGGTTGGCCTCAAAGGTTCTGGGCCACCATCCGGCGCCTCAGGAGGGGGAAGCAGTTCTTCACAAACACTGTTTACGGTGGAGGTGGGGAGCTGCTTACCTTGACTGGAGATGTTGTTGAGAGGTGGAGGGAATACTTTGAGGACCTTCTCAATCCCACCAACACGCCCTCCGTGGAAGAGGAAGACCCTGGGGGTTCGGGTGAGGGTCCGCCCATCACTGGAGTGGAGGTCACTGAGGTTGTCAAAAAGCTCCTTGGTGGTCGAGCTCCGGGGTTGGACGAGATCCGCCCGGAATATCTCAGGGCTCTGGATGTTGTAGGACTGTCTTGGTTGACACGTCTCTGCAACATCGCGTGGTCATCGGGGGCTGTACCTCTGGATTGGCAAACTGGGGTGGTGGTCCCAATTTTTAAGAAGGGGGACCGGAGGGTGTGTTCCAATTATCGGGGAATTACACTCCTCAGCCTACCTGGGAAAGTCTATGCAGGGGTACTGGAGAGGAGGATCCGACTGATAGTCGAACCTCGGATTCAGGAGGAACAATGTGGTTTTCGTCCTGGCCGCAGCACTCTTGACCAACTCTATACGCTCCACAGGATTCTGGAGGGGGCATGGGAGTTTGCCCAATCTGTCCACATGTGCTTTGTGGATTTGGAGAAGGCTTTCGACCGTGTCCCTCGAAAGATCTTGTGGGGCGTGCTCCGAGAATACGGCGTTCCGGATCCGTTGCTACGAGCGATTCGGTCGCTGTATCACCGGAGCCAGAGTTTGGTCCGTATTGGTAACAGCAGGTCGGATTCGTTTCCAGTGGGAGTTGGAGTCCGCCAAGGCTGTCCTATGTCACCGATTCTGTTCATAATTTTATGGACAGAATTTCTAAGCGCAGTCGAGGCGATGAGGGGTTCTGGTTTGGTGGCCATCGGATATCGTCTCTGCTTTTTGCGGATGATGTTGTCCTTTTGGCTTCATCAAGTCGGGCCCTCCAGCTCTCATTGGAGCGATTCGCAGCTGAGTGCGAAGCAGCCGGGATGAAGATCAGTACCTCCAAGTCCGAGGCCATGGTTCTCAGTCGGACAATGGTGGAATGCACCCTCCGGGTCGGGAATGAGGTCCTGCCCCAAGTGGAGGAGTTTAAGTATCTTGGGGTCTTGTTTACGAGTGAGGGAAGGATGGAGCGAGAGATCGACAGACGGATCGCTGCAGCCTCTGCTGTTAAGCGGTGCCTGTACCGGTCCGTTGTGGTGAAAAAGGAGCTGAGCCGCAAGGCGAAGCTCTCAATTTACCAGTCGATCTACGTTCCAACCCTCACCTATGGTCACGAGCTTTGGGTAATGACCGAAAGAACAAGATCACGGATACAAGCGGCTGAAATGAGCTTTCTTTGCCGGGTGGCGGGGTTCTCCCTTAGAGATAGGGTGAGAAGCTCCGCCATCCGGGGAGAGCTCGGAGTAGATCCGCTGCTCCTCCGCATTGAGAGGGGCCAGATGAGGTGGCTCGGGCATCTGGTCAGATTGCCCCCCGGACGCCTCCCTGGTGTGGTGTTTCGGGCATGTCCAACCGGGAAGAGACCCCGGGGTCGACCTAGAACACGCTGGAGGGACTATGTCTCTCGGCTTGTCTGGGACCGCCTCGGTGTCCCCCCGGGAGAGTTGGAGGAAGTAGCTCGGGAGAGGGATGTCTGGACCTTTTTGCTAAGGTTGCTGCCCCCGCGACCCGACCCTGGACTAAGCGGAAGAAGATGATGATGATGAATTTTTTTTGGCCCCCTCAACTCCAAACTGTCTGGGAGCCATATGACGTCTCCGGAAGAGCCATATATGGCTCGAGAGCCATAGGTTCCCGACCGCTGAGCTAGCCTCTACTATCTCACCAATCCTAACTGATATCTACAGAAGATCATATAAGACAGGTGAAGTATCACAAGACGGGAAAAGAGCTATTGTTACTCCAATCTACAAGAAGGGCAAGAAGAACGCTGCCGAGAATTACAGACCTATCTCGCTGACATGCATTGCTTGTAAGCTCATGGAGCACATTGTTACCAGGCATATAATGAAACAAGCCAAGAGAAATAACATCCTCTATAAACTCCAACATGGCTTCAGAGATATGAGATCCTGTGAGACTCAACTATTAGAGTTCATTGCTGCTATCGCAAACACCATGCAGCAGGGTACACAGACAGACGCATTAGTAATGGATTTTTCGAAAGCTTTCGATAAAGTGTCACATCAACTCCTGATCCGTAAGCTCCATCACTACGGAATAATCGGCAAGACCAACAGCTGTATCGAAAGCTTTCTTACCAACAGAAGCCAGAGAGTAGTGGTTGAAGGAGAGAGCTCAGACGGGGCGTCGGTAACATCAGGTGTGCCCCAGGGATCAGTGCTTGGCCCCTGCTTCTTCTTATATTACATCAACAACATGCCAGATTCCATCTAAGGCAAAGTCAGACTTTTTGCAGACAACACCACAGTTTACTTAGCTGTCAAATCCATCAAAGATGCTGAAACCCTCCAAGAAGATCTGAACAACCTCGGAAGATGGGAGTCACCATATCACACGATCTGCACTGGAACACCCACATCAACAATGTTACATCAAAAGCCAATAGAACCCTTGCATTCCTTCGCTGAAATCTCCAGATCGCTAATACCAAGCTCAAAGAAACAACATACAAGACCCTAGTCAGACCAACCCTAGAATATGCTTCCACAGTGTGGAACCCTTATACCAGGGGTCGGCAACCTTTGCCATTCAAAGAGCCATTTGGACCCGTTTTCCACATTAAAGAAAACACTGAGAGCCACAAATCCTTTTTTGACATTTAAAATCAAATAAAACTGCATATAATGTTTTTTTCCCCTTTTTCCTTCATGTTAATATAAAACAACAATGTGTTGCATTGATTTACAATTACAATTCTGCTTGCAACAAAAACATTTAGATTAAAAAAAAAATCTCCAGCCTCCCCACGAGCCTAATTGGGATTAAGCGGTTCAGAAAATGAATGAATGTGTTCGAGTCCTTCTTGTATTTTTATAAAGAAAAAAAAATATCTATCCCATGAAGCATGGGACAGGGAACAGCCAGATGTGTTAATGGGTTGGGTATCTGCCTCACCATCACTACCTTCGTGGGATCTTCTTTTCTTTATTCGTTATATTAATGTTGTTTTGTCAAAGTTTTAATTTACAAAAATGACAACAATACAGAAAAGTATATGAAGATTTATTTTAAGAAGGAGCCTGCTCAACATTCTTTTAAATAATATTAATGCTTAATGCTGCACTGACAGAGTGGAGACTGAACCACACCCAGTCTTTTATTGTGTCACTGTGAGGACAGTTATTTAACTCGGAGATTGTCGTGTATAAACAAATCTCATCCAACGTCTCTTACTTCAGCTGTGATTTCTGTTCCTGGATTACAAACCCCGGCGGCAGAAAAAATCTCTCTCTCGCCGTGCTGCTGTTTGCAAAGAGCTCTTTTAGGGCTCTTTTATATTTCTTTGGTGTGGGCGGGGTTATTTTGTGTGTGTTCTTGTGGATACACACACAAAATCACCCTGCCCACACCAAATAAATATCCGCCTACACGCGTGACTGTTAATTTTCAGATCACTCAGGTTAAAAAAATCTAGATTGGATATTACTGTTTCAATTCTGAAGTGGAGCCATCTTGGTGAGATCACCTTGCTTTAAGTCTTAAACAGTAATGTGATCTCACCAAGATGGCTCCACTTCAGAATTGAACCAGTAATGTCCAATCTAGATTTGTTTTCTTTTCTTTTGATGATCAGTGATTGGTGTAAACAGGTGGAAGGTGTGGCTATGGTTTGGTTGAAGTGAAAACCTGCACCCACACCAGCCCTTTGCCGTGTGAGTAAATAAGCACCTTGTGGTGCACCCGTCGGCCATCGTAAAGTACAACATTATTTTGAAAAGCCATGGAGCCGCACCAGAAAGGTGAAAGAGCCGCATGCGGCTCCGGAGCCGCGTGTTGCCGACCCCTGCCTTATACCAAAACCAACTCTTTTCAAACCAAAATAATGTTGTAGTTTATGGTGGCCGACGGGTGTACCACAAGGTGCTTATTTACTCACATGGCACACTCACATTTACTCACACAGCAAAGGGCCGGTGATGGCGAGATGGCGAGATCACCTTGCTTTAAGACTTAAACAGTAATGTGATCTCATCAAGATGGCCCCACGTCAGAATTGAAACAGTAATGTCCAATCTAGGTTTTTTCACCTGAATGACGTGGGTACCCTTCCAATGCTTATTTAGGGTGTAAAATTAGAGATGAAAATTAAGAGTCGGTGTGGGCAGATATTTATTTGGTGTAGGCGGGGTGATTTTGTGTATGTGTCCACAAGGACAAGAACGCACACAAAATAACCCGCCCACATCGAAGAAATATAAAAGAGCCATAAAAGAGCTCATGGCAAGCAGCAGCATGGAGAGAGAGAGATTTTTTTCTGCAGCCGAGGTTTGTAATCCAGGAACGGAAATCATCGCTGAATTAAGAGGCGGTGGATGAGATTTGTTTATAAACAGCAATCTCCTAATTAAATAACTCTCCTCCCAATGACAAAATAAAAGACTGGGTGTGGTTCAGTCTCCACTCTGAGAATGGGGCGGTCAGTGCAGCATTAAGCATTAATATTATTTAAAAGAATGTTGAGCAGGTGCCTTCTTAAAATAAATCTTCATATACTTTTCTGTGTTGTCATTTTTGTAAATTAAAACTATGACAAAACAACATTAATATAACGAATAAAGAAAAGAAGATCCTACGAAGGTAGTGATGGTGAGGTAGATACCCAACCCATTAACACATCTGGCTGCACCCTGTCCCATGCTTCGTGGGATAAATATTCTTTTTCTTTATAAAAATACAAGAAGGATTCGAACACATTCATTCATTTTCTGAACCACTTAATTCTAATTCGAGTCGCGGGGAGGCTGGCGATGTTTTTTTTTTTTCAATCTAAATGTTTTTGTGTGAAGCAGAATTGTAATTTAATTGTCTCTGCAATCGTTTAAATCAATGCAACACATTGTTGTTTTATATTAACATGAATTAAAAAGGGAAAGTAACATTATATGCAGTGTTATTTGATTTTAAATGTCAAAAAAGGATTTGTGGCTCCCAGTGTTTTATTTAATGTGGAAAACAGGTCCAAATGGCTCTTTGAATGGCAAAGGTTGCCGACCCCTGATCTAGTGTAAGCAGCATGCTTGAAGAACTTGGATGGCAGAGCCTGCAAGAAAGAAGGAAAGACCAAAGACTGTGTCTGCTATACTAGTAATAAGATCCGGAATGGCCATGTAGCTGTGGATTGCACTGCACACCTCACATCAGCAACCAGAAGAACCCGAAGAAACAACAGCAAGAGTTACATCATACCATCATCCACGGCTGAATACCACCAGTACTCCTTCTTCCCAAGAACATCAAGGGAATGGAACATCTTGCCCAAACCGACAGTCACCGCAACCTCGCTGGAAGCATTCTGCTCCCAACTGAGAGAAGCAGACTAGTCCTCAACTTCAACTGAACACACCTTACACACACATCAACACACACCACACAGACAACTATACAATCCACACACTTACATATATTGCATACAGACACTGCTAACAGAAGAAATGCACAGAAGACATCAGTCTTCAGTTTTGAAGTGGCTCGGTTTACCACGAAGAAGAAGAAGCCGTCAGCATATTTCTGTTCCTTGCTAAAAGGGTGGGGTCAGGAAGGGCATCTGAGGTAAAAACCTGTGCCAAATCAAACATGCGAATCATTCGCTGTGGCGACCCCTGATTAAAAAAAAAAGGAAAAAGCCGAAAGGAAATCTCTCATATAAATAAATAACGGGAAGACTCTGTGTGTATTTGGCTGCCTCGCGGCATGGCGGAGCAAGGCATCATGGGTAATCCAGTGGTTCTTTTTCCAGAATCCCCTTTCTGGAGAGATTATACACTAAAAGAGTCGCCTCGCCTTTTTTCTCCTGTAATCTTAGTATGATTCAGTACATAGTTCATATACGTGGTTAGTATATTAGTGATGTTTACTGGACTGACTGAAACTATTTATATAATGTGTTTGTTAGTTCAAAAAAAAACAACTTACCTGTTGATAAAGCAGAAAAATATAGTTTGACAAAAAGCCAAACTTTATTCCAGCGATCCATCACACAGTGTCCCCCAGTGCAGCTAACTGGGTTATCAAAGGCGGGCCATGTCTGTCACTGTCTATGGTGAGAGGCATGTAAAAGAACCATTGCTGACTTTCGTAAAGAGTAGCTGCAAAGTCGTAAGCGTGTTTCTGTCCCTTGCTAAAAAGGGTTGTGACAGGAAGGGCATCCGACGTAAAAACCTCTGCCAAATCAAAACGTGCGAATCAGATGATTCGCTGTGGCGACTCCCGAATAAAAGGGGAAAAAGCCGAAAGGAAGACAGACAGACAGACATCCATCACACAGTGTAAACTTTAGGGCAAAATATGTCAATCAGAACGGAGAGCAGAAAAACCAATGATGTGGAGAAAAACGTGACTGAGGAAGTTAAACAAACCCGGAAGAATCCGCTTTATTTATTTTGGACCAATAATAATTCAAGATTAAATTACGTCATTTGTTGCTGGGTAGTTATTCGTTGTTCAAAAATGAAAATAACCCACCGCTTTCCTTCCTCATTGCTGACTTTCATCGAGAATAGTCATCAGCATGTTTTTGCACTGCGGCGGCCTGGCGAGCAGCCCAGGGTGTACTCTGCCCTCGCCCAGAGTCGGCTGAGATGGGCGCCCCCCCCCTCTGGACAGGTCGTCAACCCATCCTACACTGGTTATCTCCCAAAGGAAAATAATTTTTTAAATTATTTTTTCATTCATTCATTCATTCATTTTCTGAACCACTTAATCCGAATCAGGGTTACGAGGAGTCTGGAGACCATGTCAGCCGACTCTGGGCAAGGGCGGGGTACACCGTTGACAGCTCGCCAGACCATCACAGGGCCAAAACTAACACAACCGTTAAAACTCACTCTCATACCTCGGTGTGATTTGGAACAGCCAATTAAACTACAGTGCATGTTTTTGGACTGTGGGAGGAAACCCACGCAAGCACGGAGAGAACCTACAAACTCAACACAGAAACGCCCGAGCTGGGAATAGAACCCAGGACCTTCTGGCTGTTAGGCGGACCTGCTAACTGTAGTGCCTTTAATTTTTATTATTTAATTACTTTTAATGGATAATACAAAACATTACAGCTGAACATTTAATGATTTTGCAAGGAGTATTCATAAAAAAAACAAAATTATGAAAAAAAATGCAAAAATTAAATAAAAAAAAAAACAATCGGGAAGAATGAAACAAACAGAAAGCATTAATATATACTAGAAACATGCTTAGGGTTATGTGCTCATCAACTGGATTTCATGGATTCTTTTTCCAGAATCTCAAATGCAGCCGTGGGGGGTGGGGGGGGTCACAAACCAGTGTCTCTCCTTCCCGCCAATCCCAAGCCTGGATAAATGCAGAGGGTTGTGTCAGGAAGGGCGTCCGGCATAAAACAAATGCCAAATAAAATATGTGAATCAGAAGAAAGAATTTCATTCCGGATCGGCCTAGGCCTGGGTTAACAATGACCGCCATCAGTGCTGTTAACCAACAGGGTGCAGGTGGAAATTGGACTATTGTTAGTTGAAGACGTCGAAGAAAAAGAGGCAGGAGGCGTGTACATAGGCAGAGAGAGAAGAGGAAAGGCATGAGTCTTGGACTGAAAGTAGGGACTTTGAATGTTGGAACTATAAAAGAAAAAGGTAGAGAGCTGGATGACATGATGCAGAGGAGGAAGGTGGACATACTGAGTGTTCAGGAGACCAGGTGGAAAGGCAGCAAGGCTAGAAGATTAGGAGCAGGGTTTAAGCTGTTTTTTTATGGTGTGGATGGGAAGAGAAATGGAGTAGGAGTCATCTTGGAGGAGTTTGTCAGGAATGTTCTAGAAGTAAAAACAGTGTCAGACAGAGTGATGAGTCTCAAGTTATAAATTGAAGGTGTGATGTCCAATGTTGTTAGTGCTTATGCCCCACAGGCAGGATGTGAGCTAGAAGAGAAGGAGAGATTCTGGAGTGAGTTAGATGAAGTGATGCAGAGTACCCCCAGAGGTGAAAGAGTGGTCATTGGGGCAGACTTCAATGGACATGTTGATGCAGGAAACAGAGGGGACGAGGAAGTGATGGGCAGGTTTGGTATCCAGGACAGGAACGCAGAAGGACAGATGTTGATCGATTTTGCAAAAAGGATGGAAATGGCTGTGGTAAATACTTTCTTCCAGAAGAGACAGGAGCATAGGGTGACTTATAAAAGCGGAGGTAGGAGCACACAAGTAGATTACATCTTGTGTAGGCGATGTAATTTGAAGGAAGTCAGTGACTGCAAAGTATTAGCGAGTGAGAGTGTTGCCAAACAGCATAGGATGGTGGTGTGCAGGATGACGCTGATGGTGAGGAAGGTGAAGGAGGCAAAGGCAGAGCAGAAGGCAAAGTGGTGGAAGCTGAAAAAGGATGAGTGTGTGTTGTTTTCAAGGAGGAGTTGAAACAGGCTTTGGGTGGTCAGGACATGCTTCCGGATGACTGGACAACTACAGCTAGTGTGATCAGGGAGACAGGTAGGAGAATACTTGGTGTGTCATCTGGAAGTAGAGTAGATAAGGATACTTGGTGGTGGAATGAGGAAGTGCAGGAATGTGTACAAAGGAAGAGGTTAACTAAAAAGAAGTGGGACATAGAGAGGACCGAAGGGAGTAAAGAGGAGTACATGGAGACACAGCGTAAGGCGAAGGTAGCGGTGTCAAAGGCCAAACAGTGGGCGTATGATGACTTGTATGCTTGGTTGGAGGGTAAAGAGGGATGTATAAAAATTATTTATACAGTTTGGCACAGCAGAGAAATAGAGATGGGAAGGACGACCAGCAAGTTAGAGTGATTAAGGACAGAGAGGGAAATGTATTGACTGATGACAGAATTTTGCTGGGAAGATGGAAAGATTACTTTGAAGAGCTGATTAATGAGAAAAATGAGAAAGAGAAAAGAGTAGAAGAGGTGACCATTGAGGAGCAAAGATTAGTAAGGGTGAAGTAGGATGGCATTGAAGAGGATGAAGAGTGGAAAGGCAGTTGGTCCTGGTGGAGGTTTGGAAGTGTCAAGGAGAGGTAGCAGTAGATTTTCTGGCAAGAACATTCAACCAGGTCTTAGAGAGGTAGAGGATGCCAGGGAATGGAGTAGAAGTGTAATGGTGCCAATTTTTAAGAACAAGGGAGAAATGCAGAGTTGTGGCAACTACAGAGGGATCAAGTTGATGAGCCATACGATGAAGTTATGGGAAAGAATAGTGGAAGCAAGACTAAGGGCAGAGGTCAGCATTTGTGAACAACAGTTTGGTTTCATGCCAAGAAAGAGCACCACAGATGCAGTGTTTGCTTTGAGGATGTTAATAGAGAAGTACAGAGAAGGTCAGAAGGAGCTGCATTGTGCCTTTGTGGATCTGGAGAAAGCATCTGACAGGGTGCCAAGAGAGGAACTGTGGTATTGCATGAGGAAGTCTGCAGTGGTAGAGAAGTATGTTAAAGTGATGCAGCACATGTACAAGACATGTAAGACAGTGGTGAGGTGTGCTGTCAGTGTGACAGAAGAGTTCAAGGTGGAGGTAGGACTGCATCAAGGGTCAGCTCTGAGTCCCTTCTTGTTTGCTATGGTGATGGACAGGCTGACAGACAAGGTTAGACAAGATTTCCCATGGACTATGATGTTTGCAGATGACATTGTGATCTGTACTGAGAGCAGAGAACAAGTGCAGGAAAATCTAGAGAGGTGGAGGTATGCCCTGGAAAGGAGGGGAATGAAGATTAGCCTCAGTAAGACAGAATACATGTGTGTGAATGAGAAGGACCTATAGGAACGGTGAGGTTACAGGGAGCAGAGATAAAGAAGGTGGAGGATTTTAAGTACTTAGGCTCAACAATCCAGAGCAATGGAGAGTGTGAAAAAGAGGTGAAGAAGTGTGTGCAGGCAGGTTGGAATGGTTGGAGAAAAGTGTCCGGTGTGATGTGTGATAAGAGGGTATCGGCAAGAATGAAGGGAAAAGTGTACAAGATGGTGTAGAGGGACAGCACATGTAAGGCGTTTTGGAGACAAAGTCAGAGAGGCTAGATTGAGATAGTTTGGACATGTACAGAGGAGGGATAGTGAGTATATTGGTAGTAGGATACTGAGGTTGGAACTACCAGGCAGAAGGCTTAGAGTAAGACAAAAGAGATGAGTCATGGATGTGGTGAAGGAGGACATGAAGGTAGTTGGTGTAAGAGAAGAAGATGCAAAGGTAAGGGTGAGATGGAGGCAGATGATTTGCTGTGGCGACTCCTGAAGGGAAAAGCCGAAAGGAGAAGAAGAGCTCCACTGTGCTCAAACTCTTAACCACTTGAGTGCCTCTGTCCACCCTGCAGTATAAAAGGATGCCCTCATCCTCATCTTATTTCGCTAAGTCCAAAGTCGGGTCACGGGGGCAGCAACCTAAGCAATGAGGTCCAGACGTCCTTCTCCCCAGCTACTTCCTCCAACTCTTCCGGGGGAAACCGATGCGGTCCCAGATAAGACATAGACCGAAGTGGTGTTCCAACGCCCACCTTTGCAAAACTACACCCCTCCTAACATCACCATTGATGGCAAAACTCTGAATGCAGTCGAACACTTCACGTACCTTGGCGGTGTGATGTCAACCGACACAACCATTGGACCTCAACAATCGGCTCTCGAAGGCAAACAGATCCTTTGGTAGACTTTCCAAGTGAGTCTGGCACTACTACTCCGGCTAACTACCAAAATCAAAATTTACAGATCCGTTGTCATCTTTACTGTCATATTCGGTGCTGAAGCCTGGACACTGTACAGACAAGTGAGACTCCTTGAACACTTCCATCAGCGGTGCCTACACTCCATCCTGAACATTAAGTGGCACGACAGTGGATGTCCTGGAAGAAGCTCAACTTCCCGGTATCAAGTTCACCTTGTTTAAACAGCATGTACGATGGGCAGGGCATGTTGCAAGAATGGAGTACTCTCGCATGCCATAAGCTGTCCTGTTCGGGACACTCAAGTCTGGAAAGCGAAACTGGGGTGCTCCGAAAAAGCGATTCAAAGACCAGCTAAAAAGACGCCTTTCTCTGGCAAAAACCTCACTCAGTTTTTGGCAAGTTGATGCCACTGACCAACTCAAGTGGCGGTACACAATCCAAAAAGCAAGCCAAGAGTTCGAAATCCAGAGGAGTGGAGCAGTGAGAGAAAAAAAGATAATGTCAGAAGGAGAAGGCACTGTCTCAAAACACAGTCACCATCTGCAGCCTTTACCTGTCCACATTGCAGCAGAGCCTGTGCATCATGCATCGGCCTCTACAGCCACCAGCGGTTGTGCAACTCACCAACCCTTCCCTGATCTTCGCATGCGAGGAAACAGCCATCATCATCATAGGCTATAGACTACATTCACATACCTTTAAGCGTAGGTGTTTTCATCTACATAGACGTTTATGTCGACATACATGGGAGTGAATTTTCAAATAAAATAATATTTTAATCAATTTCTTAAAATTATTAAATAATGATCGCATAGACATTTTGGTTTATGTGAAATGATGTTCACATGTACTATAAGATCTATATAAAAGGTCTATGTGAATGGCATAGACACAAAGATCTATTGCCTGCATTGCTAAAGCTTCATAAATTATAAGCCATCATATTAAACTTAAGCTAATGCATGAAATTGATTAGATCTAATAGTTATATCTTATAGACTGTCATTGTCATGACATTGACTAGATCTAAATAATTTTAAGAAATATCTGTAATAGATATTAAGATAGAGTTTTTCATATTCCAAATCAGTGGGACTAAACCCCATGCATAATCTATGTGTCATATTTACCTTTATGTTCAGTAATTTTAGCTAAAGGATATTTTATATTGGGCAGTGGTGGTCTAGTTGTATAGAGCGCTGGATTACTGATCCAAAGGTTGGGGGTTCAAGTCACACTGTTCACAAGGTTGTCACTGTCACCCCAGTGCAGCTAACTAAGTTATCAAAGGCCGGCCATGCCGCTCACTGTCTATGGTGTGAGGCATGTAAAAAAATCATTGCCGACTTTCGACAAGAATAGCTGCAAAACCGACGGCGTGTTTCTGCCCTGCAATGGCCTGGTGAGCTGTCCAGGGTGTACTCTGCCCTCGCCCGGAGTTGGTTGGGATGGGCGTCAGCCACCCCGTGACGCTAATTACGATTAAGCGGTTACAGAAACTAAACTGATTAATATTTTATACATATCAATCATTTCAAATATTGGCATGTCATAATATTGTAATTTCAATCACAAAACTTGCACATTGATATTAAATAATGATCTTAATATTGTTGATTGTGTGTTGTTTCCTGGTGCTGTTACTTTGATACTCTCCGCTGTTATTAATTGGTAACAGCACTGAAAGTATTCAAGGGTCCATTACGCGTAATTAACCTGGTCTCATGAACTTTGTCATGTGGGGTATTTCTTTGATAACAGAGCTCAGCATAATTCAGAAAGAGAGATACAACATAAAATCTCTCGCTTCTCAAAATCCCCACCGGGGCTTCGCCCATGGTTCCCATTGCCTTTTTTCCTTTTTTTTTTCCTTTTCCGCAATCTCCGCAATCTCATGTATGCTTTATAGAATCAAAGGAAAAATGTATTGATAAATCATATAAACAGTTTGGGACTTCACTCGTACATGTATGCGGTAAGAATCTTCAGCTATCAAATTTGGACATTTTATATAAATGCTAGTGACCAACCATATTTAATATAGCAGTGAATGTGTTGCCTTAGTTTGGATTTAGAGCAGCAAATTTGATGTATCGTCTTGGTGCTCACCTCGAATGTATATGCAAAATTTATCACAAAAGGCCTATGTCAATGTTTCCTTTACATGAGTGTAGATCTCTTATCAAATGAAAGTTTAAGTAATACTTGATAGAGAGTTATACTATTGTATAAGGGTCAATTTTTTATGCAAACAGGGAATGGTATTTCAACAAAATTTGTAAAATTTTCATGATAAAATTAATGGTTTTTAGTGTAAAAAATTCTCTAAAATCCATGCGTTCCCGGGGGCTTTGCCCCCTGGTCCCAGCCGGGGCTTTGCCCCCCAGACCCCAGGCTAATTTTTCAGATTTTTTCATCACAACCCACTTTCATCCCTGCGCGAGATGGGTGGTTCCAGAACCTAAGCTATATGTTGAGGTAAGTCCAACTATATATAGTCGGTATCTCTCCATGTCATGCACCAGCTCAGGCTCCTTCCCCACCAGAGAAGTGACATTCCATGTCCCAAGAGTGAGAGTCAGTAATCGAGGATCGGTCCAGCAGAATCCATACCTTTGGTTGCCACCCATTTTATATTGCAACCAACCCCTATAGCCCCTCCCACAAGCGCTGGGTCCATGGGAGGGTAGACCCTTGTCTTCTTTTTGGGTTGGGCCCATCCGTGCTGCATGGCCAGAAGCCTGACCACCAGCCACTCGCCTTTGAGCACCGCACCCAGGCCTGGCTCCAGGGGGAAACCCAGTGGCCTGCGTCCGGACAAGGGAAATTGTGTCCTTGTTTTCGTCACAGGGGTCTTCTGCACCGCCCTTCGTCTAGACCTTCACCTACGACATGTTTGCCTTGGCTGATCCTACCAGGAGCATATTGTCCTCGGCAACATAGCTCCTTGGATCATTAGGACATGCAAACCCCTCCAGCACAATAAGGTGGTGATTCAAGGAAGGGGGCATGGTCCTCTGTGCTTTAAAAATGCCTTTTTTGTTTCTGTGTGACAAGTTCTCCCTGCTTCTTTCAATGAAAATGTCTATTCATGAGCATTGTCATCAAGTTCAGGACTTGGCAACAATGTGTTGCTGAAAAAGTGGCTCAACCATCAGATGTGGTTCTATGGTATAATGGCTAGAACTCTGACTCCAGTAATCTGACTTCAAATCTCTGTGGAACCTCTGGCCTCTTTCTTTCTGCTTCCAATGAAACCAGCATCAGACTTCATGTTGAGTATGCCAAAGCAATGATCCCAAAGTGTTGCCAAGCTGCACCAGGATGATTGTTCTTGACATTGTTCATTTGAGATAATTGGAAATTCCACCATGTCCCCAAGCATTCTCCCAGTGTTGAACAGGTCAAGAAATGACCAGCAAGCAGCTGGATATTGATTTCCAGGTGAAATTTTTTACCCTCCGGACTATGAATCCAGTCATATGCAAGGAAATCTCAGTGGAACCTACAGTTGCACCATGTTTTTGTGCTTTGGATAAAATGAAGCACAAAATTTAACCCAGATTTTAACCCAGGGGTGCTGAATCCTGCTCCTGGAGATCGACCTTCCAGAATGGATTCGCTCCAACTCTAATCATGCTCACCTAACATTCAATCATCCAATCAAGGGACTTTGAAATGTCTTAAGACCTGACTAGATCTTACATATCACATAGGCCACATTAGGGTTAAAGATAAAGTCATCTTGGAGATAGATCTCCAGGAGCAGGATTGAGCACCCCTGTCTTACAAGATTCAAAATGGTACGTTTTACAATTTATTTAGAACAATGACTGAAAATAAACTCAGACTTGGGCTAAAACACCCATTGCGGTCACAGATACACTTGGATACGAGGCAAAAAGCCACTGATGATGAAGCATTCTGATGCTTATCCCAGAGAAAGGACTTTCTTCAGCTTTCAAGATCATCAAACCTCTCAGACTTAGGTTGTGGTAGATAATTTTATACATGATTCTTTTCTTGTAGTGAATTCTTGATGAGAATTGGAAATTCACACATCTAAGATCCCAGCTTGCCCAGAGTCCATTCAGTGGGATGAGAGCCATCCTCCTGATTGGAAAGATATGTAATTTGTATGATCACCTTGCCAGAGTCCACAAGTTTCATGCATGGTTTAGAGGAGACTAAAAGTGCAGAGACAAACTTGTTCCAAACAGACCTTCAAGAACGACTTTTAACTGCACTCATTTAACCTGCAATTTCAAGGTTGAAAACAGCAGGAAATAAATCGTCAAACCTGAGCCTCATTCAGAGCAGCTTATTATGGAACCCTTCTCAGACAAAGGAACTGCTAAGACACTTCCTGCGACTGTTTAAGCAGAGATTGACCTTTTTATCATGGCAAATTCCACTTTTTTGGTGGGTCCATTTAGTTGTGTAATTTGTGCATTAAGTTTAGCTGGACTATTAACTGTGTGTCAGTACCTTTGTCTTCTCTGTATGTGAAACAAGCAGACAGAACTGTTGGTAAACTTTGCTTCCTGGCTGAAGCCGAGGTAGTTGGGAAAGCATCAGACTGAAGATCTAAAGATCCCATGTCCGAACCCAGGTTTTAGCATGGTCCTTTGTGCTTTAAAATGCCATCTTTGTTTCTGGCTGACAAATTGTCCCTGCTTCCAGAAAAGCAAATACCTCGTCATCATCATTGTGATCAAGTTCAGGACTTGGCAACAATGTGTTGTTGAAAAAGTGGCTCAACTGTCAGAAGTGGTTCCATGATGTAATGGTTAGCACTTTGGACTCTGACTCCAGTAATGTGAGTTCAAATCGAGTGGAACCTGTGGCCTCTTTTTTGTGATTTCAATGAAGCCAGCATCAAACTTCACGTTGAGTAAGCCAAAGCAAGGATCCCAAAGTGTTGTCAAGATACATCTGGATGACTCAGCAGGGCATTGGTTTCCAGGTGTAATTGTTCGCCCTCTGGACTTTGAATCTAGTCATGTGTGAGGAAATCTCATTGTTGCCTGCAGTTGCACCATGTTTTTATGCTTTGGATAAAATGAAGCACAGAATTTATACCAGATTGGGATTTCTTACGCCAGATATGTCCAAATTACAGCCCGCAGGGCCAATTGTGGCCCGCGGCCCATTTTTAATTGGCTCGCAAGAAATTTTATAAATAGAATTGAATATGGCCCGCACTTCAACTTTTGTCTGAGTGTATTGCACTTCTTAGTTTTAACACCAGGGGGAGCTACTGTTGATCAAGGCAGTTGCTTCCCCAAAAAAGACAATTACAGAAGAAATTTACCCCAAGTTACTAAACATGTCATAACCAAAGAAGCAAAAGGTAAATAGTGAGGGATGGTGAATATATTGGTAGTAGGATGCTGAGGTAAGAACTACCAGGCAGAAGACCTAGAGGAAGACCAAAGAAGAGATTTATGGATGTGGTGAAGGAAGACATGAAGGTCGTTGGCGTAAGAGAAGACGATGCAGAGGACAGGGTGAGATGGAGGCAGATGACTTACTGTCGCGACCCCTGAAGGGAACAGCCGAAAGGAAAAGAAGAAGAAGACTGAGTGTAATGCCATTCCCACTTAAGGTGAGTAAAAATATATTCCACAGCACCCATGTGTTAATGAACATGCATGTGCAGGTACACATGTGACAAATATCAATCATGCGCGTAAGTTGTGTCACTACCCTGTTTTTGCACACCACTTTCTTATATGCGTTTTTCTTGTTAACACACAGAGTGCACACGCAACGTCAGCTGATCTCATCTGATGCAGATTTGCTCCTTGATCAAGTGACATTTTTCCAGATTTTTGGCAGGAGTGGTGTCGGATCAGCACCGCAGCTGGATGGCCCGATTTACATACCCAGCGCAGCTGATACTCACCAGAATAATTTCCCAAAATGATTCACACTCCTGTTATTAAGTCCAGTTCAGTTTGTTGATGTTGATAACCGTTTCTAACGAACGTTAATTGGTGTGTTGAGAAGCCTAATAACTTAACAAGCTGGAAATGTACTCGCCCAATTTCCCTTTTATTGGTCTTTCTCTATACTGTGAGTCTTCTGACAAAGAAAAAAATCTGACAGTGCTGTTCTGAGAATGAGCAATTAAAGTTTTTCCTGAATAAATCAATAAAGAGACATTTATGGAAAGCTGTGATGAAGGCAGTTTAATCTTTAATTATATTCAACAACATGAAACATTTCACAATTTTAAATTGATTTTTCTAACTTTAATACATTAAATTTAAGGCTATATACTAGTATACATCTAATTTGTAGCAAGTTGACCAGCTCCTATATTTTTATGTATGTGGCCCTCAGAGGAAAAAAAGTTTGGACACCTCTGTCTTACATGATTCAATATGGTACACTTTACAATTTGTTTGTAAGAATGACTGTGAATAAACTCAGATATGGACTAAAACACCCATTGCGGTCACAGATACACTCAGATACGAGGCAAAAAGCCACTGATGATGAAGCATCCTGACCCTGTTCCCAGAGAAAGGTCATAAACACACACACACACACACACACACACACACACACACACACACACACACACACACATCAAATCTTGTCAAGCTTTTTAAATCTGTTTTTCTCCAAACAAGACTTTATCAAATAACTTCATAGTTTCCTAATTCACTGGCTCGTTAATCAGATGTTTCAAACTGCTAAAAAAATATGATTATCGTTGCTGTTGTCTTGAGTAATTTTCCGATGTACTGAGTCTTTCACGGAATCTTATTTCTTGAGCTATACAAACAGGTTAATTTTTATAATTTTCTGAGAGTGTATCAATTTATAAATGATGACTTGTGATTCCAAATGTAAATTAAAATTCCAGTTAGTACATAATAAGTATCTCGTTGGAGCAGTTCACCAAAGTCCCACAAAAGCAAAAACACACCGTGCTCCTGTCTTCCTTTTTGGTGCAATATTTTTACAATTCATATTAAACATTAACAATGTTAATATTGTTGGATTTTCACTCCACACACATTTTTATTTCATATTACACTATAAACAACATATCTGACTCCCAAACCTCAGCAGGTATGCTCACACTTCAAGAGTTGCTGGACGAAGAATTTCCTTCAGAGGCTAAAAACATTGAAATAATCACAAAGTAAATGAAACACTATTAAATCATGTAATGCTCTTAAACTCATTTTTGGAATCTAAAGGTTCACTTACAGGCCCCGGGTGGAAGAACATTGAAACCTGAAATACAGATGATAGGTGTCTATAAAAATATTGAATTGTATTTGAGAAAAATAATCAGAAACGTAACATTTTCCCTTTCGTCTCACCTGAGTTGATACTGTTGATCCAGTGTATAATTCCAGCAGCCACACCCATAAGAATAAGAAAACCCAGGCCAATAATGACCACAAAAAGTGCTGCATCTAATCCTCCTTCTGTTAATCAAGAGAGATTTTATTAGTTGATGCATCACGACACTCACCAAAAACTTTATTCGGAATCTTATATTAATATTACATGGGGCTGTCCTTGACTTTGAACAATAAACTTTCACACATATGTTTCCAAGCCACTGTGCTCACCAAATTCTTAGGAAATGGGGTGAACACAGTGATGATACATTGATCTCCAGAGATCTTTGTGAAATCACAATGATGGGCAATTCTTTCCAAAAAATTTTTATTGTAAGACTTGAGCCCCATCAGTCTCAGTCAGCATAACAAAATGTACTTCAGAACGTATAGAACATGTAAAGCATGTAGACTGAACATTCAAAAACAAAAATTAATTCATTCATTTTCTGAAATGCTTCATCCTTGGGGATGCTCTATATGCTTCATCCTATATAGAGTGGCAGGGAGGCTGGTGCCCATCTCAGCCAACTCTGGGTGAGGGCACATACACTCTGGACAGCTCACCAGGCCATTGCAGGGCAGAAACATGCTGTCGGCTATGAAGCTCCTCTTGACGAAAGTCAGCAATGGTTCCTTTACATGAACCTCTCACCACAGACAGTGAGAGGCATGACCAGCCTTTGATAACTTAGTTAGCTGCACTGGGGGACAGCAGTGACAACCGTTGACAATGGGGCTTGAATCCCCAAATTTAGGATTGGTAATCCAGCACCTTACCACCGGGCCACCACTGCCCGAAAAGCAATCATATAATGAGCAAAAAATTCAAGCTTGTGGAGTCTAACAGATGACGAGTGTGTCACATACTTCATACCTCTACTCAAAACGTTCCAAAAAAGAAATGGGATCATCTTATAATTGGGACCATCTTATGATTGTGTCATACTGATGTAAATCTGTCATAAATTGAATTTATTACAGTGCAAAAGGTATTTGTCATTCAGACTTTGCTTTCATAAACAACTCTGTCGCTGTTTCAGCTTTGCAAACTTCTGCATTTTAAATATCAATTTGGGGCATAGGGTGACTTATAAAAGTGGAGGTAGGAGCACACAGGTAGACTACATCTTGTGTATGTATGTATGTTGAAACCGTAGTGGATTAGACCATTGGTGCACCCATTGTTTGGCAATCATTTCCTGGGTGATTCTTCAGGCTTAATAATCTTGGTGGCGCCCATCTCCTCTCCAAGATATGGAGGAAACACGCTGATGGCTTTGCAGCCTACTCTTTTTACGAAAGTCAGCAATGGTTCTTTTACATGCCCCTCACCATAGACAGTGAGAGACATGGCCCGCCTTTGATAACCCAGTTAGCCGCACTGGGGGGACAGTGACAACCTTGTGGAAAGTGGGACTCGAACCCCCAACCTTTGGATCAGCGATCCAGCGCCCTATCCCACTAGACCACCATCGCCCTCCATCTTGTGTAGGCGATGCAATTTGAAGGAAGTCAGTGACTGCAAAGTAGTAGTGGGTGAGAGTGTTTCTAAATAGCATAGGATGGTGATATGCAGGATGATGCTGATGGTGAGGAAGGTGAAGAAGGCAAAGGCAGAGCAGAAGACAAAGTGGTGGAAGTTGAAAAGGAAGAGTGTCGTGTTGTCTTCAAAGATGAGTTGAAACAGGCTTTGGGTGACTGGACAACCACAGCAAATGTGATCAGGAACACAGGTAGGAGAATACTTGGTGTGTCATCTGGAAGGAAAGTAGATAAGGAGACTTGCTGGTGGAATGAGGAAGTGCAGGAGAGTGTACAAAGGAAGAGGTTAGCTAAGAAGAAGTGGGACATTGAGAGGACCGAAGAGAGTAAACAGGAGTACAGGGAGACACAACATAAGGCGAAAATAGCAGTGGCTAAGGTCAAACAGAGGGCGTATGATGACTTGTATGATAGGTTGGACAGTAAGGAGGGAGAAAATGATCTATACAGGTTGCCACAGCAGAGAGATAGAGATGAGAAGGACGTGCAGCAAGTTAGATTGATAAAGGACAGAGAGGGAAATGTATTGACTCATGACAGAAGTGTGCTGGGAAGATGGAAAGAGTACTTTGAAGAGCTGATGAATGAGGAAAATAAGAGAGAAAAAAGAGTAGAAGAGGTGACCATTGAGGAGCAGGATGTAGCAAAGATTAGTAAGTGAGGAGGGCATTGAAGAGGATGAAGAATGGAATGACAGTTGCTCCTGATGATATACTTGTGGAGGTATGGAAGTGTCTAGGAGAGGTAGCAGTCGATTTTTGTGACACGAACATTCAACAAGGTCCTAGAGAGTGAGCAGATCCCGGAGGAGTGGAGGAGAAGTGTGCTGGTGCCCATTTTTAAGAACAAGGGAGACGTGCAGAGTTGCGGCAACTACAGAGGGATAAAGTTGATGAGCCATACGATGAAGTTATGGGAAAGAATAGTGGAAGCTAGACTAAGGGCAGAGGTCAGCATTTGTGAACAGCAGTTTGGTTTCATGCCAAGAAAGAGCACCACAGATGCAATGTTTGCTTTGAGGATGTTAATAGAGAAGTACAGAGGAGGTCAGAGGGAACTGTATTGTGCCTTTGTGGATCTGGAGAAAGCATATGACAGGGTGCCAAGAGAAGAACTGTGGTATTGCATTGGGAAGTCTGGAGTGGCAGAGAAGTATGTAAGAGTGGTGCAGGACATGTATGAGAGATGTAAGACAGTGGTGAGGTGTGCTGTCGGGATGACCGACGAATTAAAGGTGGAGGTGGGACTGCATCAAGGGTCAGCTCTGAGCCCCTTCTTGTTTGCTATGGTGATGGACAGGCTGACAGACGAGGTTAGGCAAGAATCTCCATGGACTATGATGTTTGCAGATGACATTGTGATCTATCTAGAGATCTAGAAATCTAGAGAGGTGGAGGTATGCCCTGGAAAGGAGAGGAATGAAGGTTAGCCTCAGAAAATCAGAATACATGTGTGTGAATGAGAAGGATCCAGGAGGAACGGTGATGTTACAGGGAACAGAGATAAAGAAGGTGGAGGATTTTAAGTCCTTAGGCTCAACAATCCAGAGCAGTGGAGAGTGTGGGAAAGAGGTGAAGAAGCGTGTGCAGGCAGGCTGGAATGGTTGGAGAAAAGTTTCCGGTGTGATGTGCGATAGGAGAGTGTCTGCAAGAATGAAAGGAAAAGTGTACAAGACGGTGCTGAGGCCAGCAATGTTGTGTGGCTTAGAAACAGTGGCGCTGAGGAAAAGGCAGGAGGCAGAGCTGGAGGTAGCAGAGATGAAAATGCTGAGGTTCTCCCTGGGAGTAACGAGGATGGATAGGATCAGAAGTGAGTTCATCAGAGGGACAGCCCATGTAAGATGTTTTGGAGACAAAGTCAGAGAGGCTAGATTGAGATGGTTTAGACATGTACAGAGGAGGGATGGTGAGTATATTGGCAGTAGGATGCTGAGGTTGGATGTACCAGGCAGAAGGCCTAGAGGTAGACCAAAGAAGAGATTTATGGATGTGGTGAAGGAAGACTGGAATTTTGGAAGGAAGAATTTTGTTATGATACATCTCTAGGATGCTCCTGAACACATCATCAGTGATGTAACCTGGGGTCCTTGGGTGTTTCGGGTCTTTCAACATCAGACACCCTCGCCCAGGCGACCCAGCCATGGTTGATCAGACCTGGCTTGTGTTCAGGTGGCTTTTGCTATCCCCATGGATCTCCCAGCTATCTCGAGGCTTTCTCTGCTTCCTCTGTAATCCTCTTGATGGCTCTTCTCCTCTCCATCCCCGTAATGCCCAGCACACTCAAGGTTTTATAGAGTGATTGGCCTGAGAACCCTCTGCAGCCAACCTCGATTGGCATACACTGTGCCTTCCAGCTCTGCTTACGGCAGCCTACGACCAGATCGTCATATTTGGTCTTCTTTATCTCATGGGCCTCATCCAATCAGTCCTCCCATGGCACTGTGAGCTCCATCAAGATGATGATCTTTGTCTCCTCTGACACCAGTAGGATGTCTGGCCTCAGGGTGGTTGAGACAATACACTGGGGGAACTTGAGTTGTTTCTCCAGGTCAACAGACAGCTGCCAGTCTTTTGCGGCTGCCAGTAGCCCCAATGGGTTCCTGGCTCCTGCGATTTTTCCCAACCACTCACCCGCCTTCACGAAGGTGATCAACTGAGTGGTGGGGCAGGACCGTTTGCTGCTTCGGCTGATTCCCATGCTGATGGCTTCCGCAATGGGTTTCAGAACCTGGTTGTGCCGCCAGATGTACCATCCCTGTCCAAGGGCTGCTGGACAGCAGCTCAGAATGTGCTCCAACATGCCTCTGCCTGGGCACTTGGGAGACTCTATTTTATCCCAAATGGAGAGGTTTGATGGACTGGGCAGAATGTCATAGACCGCCTGGACAAGGAACTTTATTCGGTGCGGGTCTGCCCGCCAGAGCTCTGTCCATGTGACTTTTCATTCCATGGCCTGCTCCCACCTTATCCAGGCATCCTGCTGCCTCAGGCCGACTGCTCTGCTGCTGCTCCTCTCCTCCATTTCTGCCCTCACCTCCTGCTGCACCAATCGCCATCTCTCCTTCCCCTTGGCCTTCTCATACTGTCGCGTTGTATATATTCCCAAACCAGCTCTACCGTGGGTCACTGCTCCAACCAGGGCTCTGTGTCGTATCCGCAATTCAGCCTGTGTGACAGCTTCATCGGCTCTCCACTTCCTCCCGGTTTTCACTCTGACTCCTGCCTGGGCCACCTTGGGGTTGCTGGAGTCCCGGTACATCATCACTTCTCTTGCCCTTGTCACCTTAAACTCCTCCTTTAGTGATCTCAGGGGCAGTTGGAGCTTGGTGTTGCGTCCATAGAGAGCGATGCTGCTAAGAATTCTAGGCAGACCCAGCCACCTCCTGAGGAAACTGCTAACCTTCCTCTCTAGGCCCTCCATGATCAAAATTGGGACTTCGTAGATGAGTAGAGGCCACAGCACTCTGGATAGGATGCCATGTTAATAAATCCAGGCCTTGAACTTCCTGGGTAGCCCAGACCGGTCCACTGCTCTCAACCAGCTCTCCAGCTCCTGACAGGTTTCCGGAATGGATGCTGAATCATTGAGGTTGCTGTTGAACACCTTGCCAAGACTCTTCACTGGTTTTTCAGATATAGTTGGGATTGGTGCCCCACCGATGCTGAAGCGGAATCTGTCCACAACTTTGCCCCTCTTCAGCACCAGTGACCGTGATTTCTCTGGTTTAAACCTCATTCTTGCCCATCCACACAGCTCCTCCAGCCATTGCAGAATCCACCTGCTGCCTGGTACTGACTCAGTGGTAATGGTAAGATCATCCATGTATGCCCTGATTGGTGGTTGCCGCACTCCTGTTGCAGTCTTTGGGCCTGGACCACTGAGTTTCAGCAGACTTAACTAGCATGTTCATTGCCACGGCAAAAAGGATAACAGAGATGGTGCAACCTGTGATGATCCCAACCTCGACTCTGTGCCAATCTGATGTTACAAGCCCTGCTGACACTCTCATATTGAACTGATTGTAATAGTCCATGATGAGTTGTGCAACCTGGCCTGGCACATGATGCCTCTCCAAGGTTGCTTGGACCAGCTTGTGTGGGATGGATCCATAGGCATTAGCGAGGTCGACCCAAAGCACTACCAGGTCTCCTTTGTTCTCCCAATCTTCCCTGATGAGCTGGGTCACCACTCCCGTATGCTCCAGGCAACCTGGCACCCCAGATATGCTGCCCTTCTGCACTGAGGTGTCGATGTAGCTGTTACTGGAGAGAAGGTTGGTCAACCGCCTTGCTACTATGCTGAAGAAGATTTTTCCCTTCCACACTCAGCAAGGAAATGATCCTGAACTGGTCGATGTTCTTGGTATTTTCTTCCTTCGGGATCCAGATTCCCTCAGCATATCGCCACTGCTGTGCCACCTTCCCTCTTCTCCAGATGATTTTCAAGATCTTCCATAGCCACTTCAGTAACAGGGGACAGTTCTCATAAACCTGGTATGGCACTCCACTTGGCCCAGGAGCTGAAGTGGATCGGGCTTTCCTCATGACATCCTGTACTAGATGAAGTGATGCAGAGTACCCCCAGAGGTGAAAGAGTGGTCATTGGTGCAGACTTCAATGGACATGTTGGTGCAGGCAATAGAGGGAACGAGGAAGTGATGGGCAGGTTTGGTATCCAGGACAGGAACACAGAAGGACAGGTGTTGATCGATTTTGCAAAAAGTATGCAAATGACTGTGGTAAATACTTTCTTCAAGAAGAAACAGGAGCATAGGGTGACTTATGAAAGCGGAGGTAAGAGCACACAGGTAGACTACATCTTGTGTAGGTGATGCAATTTGAAGGAAGTCAGTGACTGCAAAGTAGTAGTGGGTGAGAGTGTTGCCAAACAGCATAGGATGGTGGTGTGCAGGATGACACTGATGGTGAGGAAGGTGAAAAAGGCAAAGGCAGAGCAGAAGACAAAGTGGTGGAAGCTGAAAAAGGAAGAGTGTCGGATTGTCTCAAGGAGGAGTTGAAACAGGCTTTGGGTGGTCAGGAAGTGCTTCCAGATGACTGGACAACCACAGCCAATGTGATCAGGGAGACCGGTAGGAGAGTACTTGGTGTGTCCTCTGGAAGGAAAGTAGATAAGGAAACTTGGTGGTGGAATGAGGAAGTGCAGGAGTGTGTACAAAGGAAGAGGTTAGCAAAGAAGAAGTGGGACACATAGAGGACCGAAGAGAGTAAACAGGACTACAGGGAGATGCAGAGTAAGGCGAAAGTAGTGGTGTCAAAGGCCAAACAGAGGGCGTATGATGACTTGTATGATAGGTTGGACAGTAAGGAGGGAGAAAATGGTTTATACAGGTTAGCACAGCAGAGAAATAGAGATGGGAAAAACGTACAGCAAGTTAGAGTGATAAAGGACAGAGAGGGAAATGTATTGACTGATGACAGAAGTGTGCTGGGAAGATGGAAAGAGTACTTTCAAGAGCTGATGAATGAGGAAAATGAGAGAGAAAAAAAGAGTAGAAGGGGTGACCGTTGAGGACCAGGAAGTATCAAAGATTAGTAAGGGTGAAGTGAGGAGGGCATTGAAGAGGATGAAGAATGGAAAGGCAGTTGGTCCTGATGACATACCGGTGGAGGTATGGAAGTGTTTAGGAGAGGTAGCAGTCGATTTTCCGACATGAATATACAACAAGGTCTTAGAAAGTGAGCACATGCCGGAGGAATTGAGGAGAAGTGTGCTTGTGCCCATTTTTAAGAACAAGGGAAATGTACAGAGTTGTGGCAACTATAGAGGGATAAAGTTGATGAGCCATACAATGAAGTTATGGGAAAGAATAGTGGAAGCTAGACTAAGGGCAGAGGTCAGCATTTGTGAACAACAGTTTGGTTTCATTCCAAGAAAGAGCACCACAGATGCAGTGTTTGCTTTGAGGATGTTAATAGAGAAGTACAGAGAAGGTCAGAAGGAGCTGCTTTGTGCCTTTGTGGATTTGGAGAAAGCATATGACAGGGTGCCGAGAGAAGAACTGTGGTATTGCATGAGGAAGTCTGGAGTGGCAGAGAAGTATATTAGAGTGGTGCAGGACATGTATGAGAGATGTAAGACAGTGGTGAGGTGTGCTGTCAGTGTGACAGAAGAGTTCAAACTGGAGGTGGGACTGCATCAAGGGTCAGCTCTGAGCCCCTTCTTGTTTGCTATGGTGATGGACAGACTGACAGACGAGGTTAGACAAGAATCTCCATGGACTATGATGTTTGCAGATGACATCATGATCTGTAGTGAGAACAGAGAACAAGTGGAGGAAAATCTAGAGAGGTGGAGGTATGCCCTGGAAAGGAGGGGAATGAAAGTTATCTCAGTAAGACAGAATACATGTTTGTGAACGACAAGGACCCAAGAGGAACGGTGAGGTTCCAGGGAGCAGAGATAAAGAAGGTGGAGGATTTTAAGTACTTTGGCTCAACAATCTAGACCAATGGAGAGTGTGGAAAAGAGGTGAAGAAGCGCATGCAGGCAGGTTGGAATCGATGGAGGAAAATGTCCGGTGTGATGTATGATAGGAGAGTATCGGCAAGAATGAAGGGAAAAGAGTACAAGACGGTGATGAGGCCAGCGATGTTGTATGGTTTAGAGACAGTGGCCCTGGGCAAAAGACAGGAGTCAGAGTTGGAGGTAGCAGAGATGAAAACGTTGAGGTTCTCTTTGGGAGTCACTCGGATGGATAGGATCAGGAATGAGTACATCAGAGGGACAGCACATGTTAGATGCTTTGGAGACAAAGTCAGAGAGGCTAGATTGAGATGGTTTGGATATGTACAGAGGAGGTATAGTGAGTATATTGGTAGTAGGATGCTGAAGTTGGAACTACCAGGCAGAAGGCCCAGAGGAAGACCAAAGAGAAGATTTATGGATGTGGTGAAGGCGGACATGAAGGTCGTTGGAGGAAGAGTAGAAGATGCAGAGGATAGGGTGAGATGGAGGACGATCATTTGCTGTGGCGACCCCTGAAGGGAACAGCCGAAAGGAAAAAAGAAGAAGAAGAAGATTTATGAACACTTCTGAGCTCTATCATAGACACACTACCTATATCTCTGACTTTTCTCACACTGAGACAAACTTAGCTTGGCTGTTGATTTTTGCATTGGTCCTTGGCTTTCTGTGGTGTTTGTGATTATAATAACATTGCTTGTGATTACATACAGTGCAAGTATAAACGAGGCAGATTAGTTTCCCAGTTTTTTTAGAATCCCTGAAAGAGCACAACAATGAAGGCTTGTGAGGTATTACCATCACCAAAGCCATTAGGTAAGGAGCAAGGCTTTGGCTGTTCTCCAATTGATCAGGTCAGGGGCGGGGCTTGCTGAATGCATGTACTGTACATGCATATTAGTCAACAGAGCTACCTGCATTATTTGAAATGTGCCTGAATTTTGTGAAATTTGTGAAAGTTTTGTGTGAAAATTTAGGAAAAGAGGACTCATAGTTAAAGTTTGGGTCATAGCAATGAAATATTGGTTCCTGAAGAATTAATGCTTTTAAATGTAGGATGTATGTTATGTAAATGTATCGGCGAACTACTTTTGTATTTACATAGGTTTTATACATATATTCTTTTTTTTATTTTTAAGACACCTGTTTTGAAAAGTCACACTAATATTATTTTTCGCCTTAAGGTATAAACCAGAGACAAGTATTAAATTAAGGTGTATATTTGCAGTTTAGTTACTCATTTCATCATTTGCTGACTCACTAAATCGTATAAGGTCCGAAGGAGGCTGAAGTCTATGTCAGCCTTACATTACGAAAAGGAGGTGTGCACCCCAAACAGCTCGGTGGACCACTGTAAGGCCAACAAGCACAGAACCATGGAGCAGTCAGTCTATTGCGGACGCCTTTTGCAAGCACCGACAACATGCAAACGACACACAGAAATGCCCTCAATGAGCCCGGAACTCAAACATGTGAGTTTCTTGTACTGAGGTGGATTTGCTAGACACCACCCCACCTTGCCGCCCAAATTTGCAATCTATTTACAGTAAAATATCCATAGAAAATGGTTGCTGTTTGTAGCAATCATGTACATTAAAGGGGGGGAAAGGTTAATTTATTTTATTTCCTTATTTCACGTTTATTTACTTGTTTGTTTATCATTAATCATACTTGGCATCCACTTCCTAGCTCACTGTGCATGCATTCAGCAAGCCTTGCTCCATACCTGGTGAATTGAGGTAGAACAGAAGCTATCCCCCTGGCTGCATCAGTCTTGTTGAGGGTATCTGTGCCAGAAGGTAGCCCCAATAACAGTTTTATAGACATTTTAATGAGTAGTTATTGTACTAATAGTACTCAAGTGGTACCTGAATTATCTACTAAATCTGTAGTGTGCAGCACCAGCACATTGTGCTTACAATACAGTGTCCTATAATATATTTGGAGCCTCTGAATAACTGAAGAATTCCCCCTGGAAAATAGCAGAAAGATAATGGTGAACCATGCAAGACCGGTATCTATGAGGAGTTGTATAGATATACATGGCACACAGATTAGATTAAAAATATATTAAAATTACTGTGCTTTATTACAACCTTTTGGTACTTCCAGCACTAACTCCTTTTGCAAGCTGCTGTGCTGAATTACGCAGGTGTAGTTGTGTTTCTGCAGATCCTCAGCTGGGACTTTCAAAACACTTCTCTTCTGGAAACTTCCATCGTGGTTGGTTAATGTGTCTCTGATATCCACGTCCTCATATACGTCCTCACCGTCCTTCTTCCAGGTGATCATCACTGATTTTGGGAAGAAACCTGTAGCATGACACACCACCTCTGAGTGTTTCTGTAACAGTGATGCCTCGGGAGGAACTGCATAGACATCGATATTAAAGAACATGTGATTTATTCATTTATAAATAGTACAAAGTCAAATTTCAGGAACAAAGTATAGCTGACACTTCACCTTTCCTCTCCAGTGTCTCTTTGCCGTAAGACACAAATTTCTTCAGCCAAAAGACACACTCAGATTTCAGGTAAAGTGTGCAGTCTTTAGCATCGTGTCCTGTAGGATTCCACTTATTTTCAAGAGTCACAGCGTTGGCACTGGTTGCTGTCCATGTTTGAGTTATCCGATCCAGACTGAGAAAATCTTCCCCATCATAACCAAACTGGCTGAATTCTCTGGTGGTGCCGTCATCATCAATCTCACAGCCAAACATTAATTGTACAGTGTGAATTCCTACGTGAGCGTGCGCGCACACACACACACACACACACACACACACACACACACACACACACACACACACACACACACACACAAAGTTCAGCTAATCTCTCTCTTCATTCAAAAAAAAAAATCACAATTATACAAACACATAATCACTGATCCAAAACATAACTTGTTGACAATAACACAATACTATTCTTTTTCTTTTCCCTGTAAAATGCAGACTACAGGCGAACTCCAGTCCAATGATTTTTGTTTAATCCTCTTATATCTCATGGTGGCACTTTGTATGTGGGCAGGGCCCACATTTAACGATACTGCTGGGTGGCAACCACATGGAATGTAGCCGTGAGGGGGGGCACAAGCCCGTGTTCCTACTCACGCTGGTTCCAAGCCCAGCTAAATGCAGAGAGTTGTGACAGGCAAGGCATCCGGCGTAAAACTTGTGCAAAGATAAACATGCGAATGATCAAAACGAATTTCATACTGGATCGGTCGAGGCCCGGGTTAACAACGACCACCATCAGTGCTGTTAACCAACAGTGTGCTGGTGGAAATTGGATTACTGTTGATCGAAGAAGGAGAGGTGGGAGGCGTGTCCGTAGGCAGAGAGAGAAGAGGAAAGGCATG
The DNA here is from genome assembly GCA_024760905.1 of Plotosus lineatus. Classification (NCBI taxonomy): domain Eukaryota; kingdom Metazoa; phylum Chordata; class Actinopteri; order Siluriformes; family Plotosidae; genus Plotosus; species Plotosus lineatus. The sequence goes on along the minus strand of CM045734.1, from coordinate 9,580,381 downwards.
AGTCTAAGACTGAGAGTAGGGACTTTGAATGTTGGAGCGATGACAGGAAAAGGTAGAGACCTGGATTACATGATGCAGAGGAAGAAGGTGGACAGATTGGGTGTTCAGGAAACCAGGTGGAAAGGTAGGAAAGCTAGAAGCCTAGGAGCCGGGTTTAAGCTGTTTTATCATGGTGTGGATAGGAAGAGAAATGGAGTAGGAGTCATTTTGAAGGAGGGGTTTGTCAGGACCGTTCTAGAAGTGAGAAGAGTGTCAGACAGAGTGATGAGTCTCAAATTAGAAATTGAAGGTGTGATGTTCAATGTTGTTAGTGCTTATGCCCCACAGGCAGGATGTGAGCAAGAAGGAGAGATTCTGGAGTGCGTTAAATGAAGTAATGCAGAGTACCCCCACAGGCGAGAGTGGTCATTGGGGCAGACTTCAATGCACATGTTGGTGCAGGAAACAGAGGGGATGAGGAAGTGATGGGCAGGTTTGGTATCCAGGACAGATTTCCTGACAAGAACATTCAACAAGGTCTTAGAGAGCGAGAGGATACCGGAGGAATGGAGAAGTGTGATGGTGCCCATTTTTAAGATCAAGGGAGACATGTAGAGTTGTGGCAACTACAGAGGGATAAAGTTGACGAGCCATACGATGAAGTTGTGGGAAAGAATAGTGGAAGCGAGACTAAGGGCAGAGGTCAGCATTTATGAACAACAGTTTGGTTTCATGCCAAACAAGGGCACCACGGATCCAGTGTTTGCTTTGAGGATGTTAATAGAGAAGTACAGAGAAGGTCAGGGGGCGCTGCATTGTGCCTTTGTGGATCTAGAGAAAGCATATGAAAGGGTGTTCAGAGAGCTACAAGAGAAGAACTGTGGTATTGCATGAGGAAGTCTGGAGAGGCAGAGAAGTATGTTAGAATGGTGCAGGACCTGTATGAGAGATGTAAGACAGTGGTGAGGTGTGCTGTCGATGTGACTGAAGAATTCAAGGTTGAGGTCGGACTGCATCAAGGGTCAGCTCTGAGCCCCTTCTTGATTATTTGGTGATGGACAGGCTGAAAGATGAGGTTAGACAAGAATCTCCATGGACTATGGTGTTTTCAGATGACATTGTAATCTGCAGTGAGAGCAGAGAACAAGTGGAGGAAAATCTAGAGAGGTGGCGGTATGCCCTGGAAAGGAGGGGAATGGAAGTTAGCCTCAGTAAGACAGAATACATGTGTGTGAATGACAAGGACCCGAGAGGAACGGTGAGGTTACAGGGAGCAGAGATAAGGAAGGTGGAGGATTTTAAGTACTTAGGCTCAACAATCCAGAGCAGTAGAGAGTGTGGAAAAGTGGTGAAGAAGTGTGTGCAGACTGGTTGGAATGGTTGGATAAAAGTGTCCGGTTGTGATGTGTGGTAGGAGGGTATCGGCAAGAATGAAAGGAAAAGTGTACAAGATGGTAATGAGGCCAGCGATGTTGTATGGTTTAGAAACAGTGGCCCTGGGGAAAAGGCAGGAGGCAGAGCTGGAGGTAGCAGAGATGAAACTGTTGAGGTTCTCTTTGGGAGTAACGAGGATGGATAGGATCAGAAATGAGTACATCAGAGGGACAGCCCATGTAAGATGTTTTGGAGGCAAAGCCAGAGAGGCTAGACTGAGATGGTTTGGACATGTACAGAGGAGGGATAGTGAATATATTGGTAATAGGATGCTGAGGCTGAAACTACCAAGGCAGAAGGCCTAAAGGAAGACCAAAGAGACGATTCATGGATGTGGTGAAGGAGGACATGAAGGTCGTTGGTGTAAGAGAAGAAGATGCAAAGGATAGGGTGAGATGGAGGCAGATGATTCGCTGTGGTGACCCCTGAAGGGAAAAGCCGAAAGGAAAAGAAGAAGAAGAAGAAGAAGAAGACTTTCAGTCCTAGACTCATGCCTTTCCTCTTGTATTTATAACAGCAGTGGCTATAGTGTGATCTGATTTGTATTTTGGGAGAATAAATGAATCTGAAAAAAAATTGATATTTTCTGTAGCTAGAAAGAAGTCTAAATGTGCCATTTTGATAGGATTTCTTTTTGACCATGTATAGTGCTGATCGTTTTCATGAAATGTTCGCCATACGGCGACCAATTCATTTTCAGCAATGTGTGATAAGACTCGATAACGAGCTTTTGGATTGTTGACTGTTTTGTAGTTTAAAGATCTTTTTCTGGTCTAAAACGAAATTCCAATCTCCACATAGAACATAGCTGTCATTTCCAAATTCTTCAATAATATTAAAGATGATTGGATAAAAATCCGAATTTTCTTCATTTGGTCCGTAGAGATTTACTAATGTGAATTTCATTATAGTGAGATCTAAAATCATATAAGTTCCATTTGGGTCTATTCTATTTTTGTGTAATTCATATTCAAAACCTGTATTAAATAAAATAACCACACCCCATTGCATGTGATGGAAAAGAAGATATAATAGCGTTTAACTCTCATTCTGCCTTGACTCTATTAACAGATTTTAGATCAATACTGTATGTGTATCCTTTAAGCAACTTATATGTATATTTTGCTCCCGGACTCGCTTAAAGATGTTCCTACGTTTAACTGGATCAGCCAGGACTCTAGTATTTAGGGATTGTATATTTACTTATTGTATATTTACTGATTTATTTTATTTGTATATATGTGCCATTTGAAAATTGTTGTACTGTTTAGTATAAAGTTCCCCATAATAATTTGAGACAGATATAAAAACGGTCTGTGAGAAACATATCTGAGTGTGCAGACAATACATCATATATATGATTGAGGAAAACAGGTTGAACACAAACAAAGACATAACAGCCAAAGACAAACAAACACAAAACACAGCATACAAACATAACATACACATATAAAAGCACGGAGAGGGTGAGGCTTTGGCTTTGAAACTATTTATGACTTCATCTCCGCTTTTTATTTACACAGTCGCGGAAATTTACATTGATCAATAGCAGTGTCAAAGGCAAAACAAAGGGCGTATGATGACTTGTATGATATGTTGGACAGTAAGGAGGGAGAAAATGATTTATACGGGTAGGCACAGCAGAGAGATAGAGATGGGAAGGACATGCAGCAAGTTAGAGTGATTAAGGAGAGAGTGGGAAATATATTGACTGAAGACAGAAGTGTTGGGAAGATGGAAAGAGTACTTTGAAGAGCTGATGAATGAGGAAAATGAGAGAGAAAAAAGAGTAGAAAAGGTGACCATTGAGGGCCAGAAAATAGCAAAGATTAGTAAGGGTGAAGTGAGGAGATCAATGAAGAGGATGAAGAGTGGAAAGGCAGTAGATTTTCTGACAAGAACATTCAACAAGGTCTTGGAGAGTGAGCAGATGCCAGAGGAATGGAGAAGAACTGTGCTGGTGCGAATTTTGAAGACCAAGGGAGACGTGCAGAGTTGTGGCAGCTACAGCGGGATCAAGTTAATGAGCCATATGATGAAGTTATGGGAAAGAATAGTGGCAGCTAGACTAAGGGCAGAGGTCAGCATTTGTGAACAACAGTTTTGTTTCATGCCAAAAAAGAACACCACAGATGCAGTGTTTGCTTTTAGGATGTTAATAGAGACGTACAGAGAAGGTCAGAAGGAGCTGCATTGTGCCTTTCTGGATCTGGAGAAAGCATATGACAGGGTGTCAAGAGAAGAACTGTGGTATTGCATGAGGAAGTCTGGAGTGGAAGAGAAATGTGTTTGAGTGGTGCAGGACATATATGAGAGTTGTAAGACAGTGATGAAGTGTGCTGTCGGCGTGACCAAAGAATTCAAGGTGGAGGTGGGACTGCATCAAGGGTCAGCTCTGAGCCCCTTCTTGTTTGCTATGGTAATAGACAGGCTGACAGACGAGGATAGACAAGAATGTCCATGGACTATGGTGTTTGCAGATTACATTGTGATCTGTAGTGAGAGCAGAGAACAAGTGGGGGAAAATCTAGAGAGGTGGAGGTATGCCCTGGAAAGGAGGGGAATGAAGGTTAGCCTCAGTAAGTCAAAATACATGTGTGTGAACGACAAGGACACAATGGAGCAGAGATAAGCATGGTGTAGGATTTTATGTACTTTGGCTCAACAATACAGAGCAATGGAGAGTGTGGAAAAGAGGTGAAGAAGCATGTGCAGGCAGGTTAGTATGGTTGGAGAAAATTGTCTGGAGTGATGTATGATAGGAAGGTATCAGCAAGAATGAAAGGAAACGTGTACAAGACAGTGATGAGGCCAGCAATGTTGTATGGTTTAGGAACAGTGACGCTAAGGAAAAGACAGGAGGCAGAGCTGGAGGTAGCGGAGATGAAAATGTTGAGGTTCTCTTTGGGAGTTACGAGGATGGATAGGATCAGGAATAAGTACATCAGAGGGACAGCCCATGTAAAATGTTTTGGGGACAAAGTCGGAGAGGCTTGATTAAGATGGTTTGGACATGTACAGAGGAGGGATAATGAATACAATGGTAGTAGGATGCTGAGGTTGGAACTACCAGGCAGAAGGCCTAGAGGAAGACCAAAGAAGAGATATATGGATGTGGTGAAGGAAGACATGAAGGTAATTGGCGTAAGAGAAAAGATGCAGAGGACAGGGTGAGATGGAGGCAGATGATTAGCTGTGGCGACCTCTGAAGGGAATAGTCAAAAGGAAAAGAAGAAGATTTATTAATTTGTGTGCAGGGAAGTGGTGACCTGGTGTTCCACTGATCCCAAGGTTGGGGGTTCAAGCCCGACTTTCAACGAGTTGTCACTGTCCCCCCAGTGCAGCTAACTGGGTTATCAATGGTCGGCCATGTCTCTCATTGTCTATGGTGAGAGGTTCATGTAAAAGAACCATTGCTGACTTTCATCAAGAGGAGCTGCATCGCCGTCGGCATGTTTCTGCCCCGCAATGGCCTGGCGAGCTTTCCAGGGTGTACTCTGCCTTTGCCTCGAGTCGACTGAGATGAGCACCAGCCTCCTTGCAACCATAATTTGGATTAAACAGTTCAGGAAATGAATGACTGAATAATTTGTGTGCCATTATGGCCAATAGACAGAAAACTATAATTTTAAAATAATCTGAAACATGCAATAATTTATTTACAACATTTCCAAGCAATAAACATCAAGTAGCCATGCAAAAGTGTTCAGTCCTCAGGTATAGGGGTGCTACAATTCATTCCTTTAGCCCTTTTCACCAATTGGCTGTGGATGTTTATTTATTAAAATGTTTATTAATTATTTAATCTTGGTACTTGGGAATTGTAATTGAATTCTGGGGATGAATTTTCCCTACTTTTGACCATGTGTTCTCTGGTTACATGGAAATTGAGTAATTCATTTCATCCCGTGCATGCTGTGACTTTGAACCAAACATTTTGTACTGACAGTATTGTTGATCTTAGCAGGCTGTTTATCTTCATCCTTCTTTAATTCTTTAAATAAATATTTAAAAATAATTAATCATGTTCCATTTATTCAATTCATATAAATGTCTATTATCTTTGGTTGAATGTTATCATCCCTCCTAATGAAACATTTTGTGTGTCTAGTGTATCTGCCTCATTGTTTTTAGAAATATCAGAATAATTAATTAAATCGATTTTCAAGCGGGGCAGTGGTGGCCTAGTGGTATAGGGGCAGGATCGCTGATTCTAAGGTTGGGGGTTCAAGTCCCACTCTCCATAACGTTATCACTGTCCCCCGAGTGCAGCTAACTGGGTTATTAAGGCCAGCCATGCATCTCACTGTCTATGGTGAGAAGTTCCTGTAAAATAACCATTGCCGACTTTTGACAAGAGTAGGCTGCAAAGCCGTCAGCGTGTTTCTGCCCTGTGATTGACTGACGAGCTGTCCAGGGTGTACTCTGCCCTTGAACTGAGTTGGCTGGGATGGGTTCCAGCCTCCCCGCAACCATAATTAGGGTTAAGCGGTTACAGAAAATGAACTGAATGATGATTTTCAAGTGTAAGTGGTGGTCTGGTGAGAGATTGCTAAATTACTGACCCCAGGTTGGGGGTTCAAGCCCCACTGTCACTGGAATGTCACTGCTGTCCCCCAATGCAGCTATCTCTGTTATCAAGAGCCGCCCATGCCTCTAATTGTCTGTTGTGAGATGTTTGAATTTTTAAAGATTATATCTAGTTGCCACCTTATTGTAGTGAAGGGGTCCTAGGAGCTATATTGTCGGGGATATTATGCACCTGGTAGGGTCTCCCAAGGCAAACATATCTCTTGGTGAAGGTCCGGACTAAGCACAGTTCAAAAGACCTTTATACAGATAAAAACAAAAGGACACTATTTTAATTGTCTGGACACGGGTCACCAAGGTTCCCCCTGGAGCCAGGCTTTGTGGAGGTGAATGAAGGTGAGTGCCTGGTGGTCAGGTTTCTGCCCATTGAGCTCGGCTGGGCCCAACTGAGAAGGATACATGATGCACTCTCCTAAGGACCCACCACCTGTGGGAGGGCTATAATGATCAGGTGCACTGTGAGTGGGGTGACAGCTGAAGGCATGGGTTCTGTCGGACCAATCCTCGGCTACTGACTCTGACTCTCGGGACATGGAATGTCGCCTCTCTAGCAGGGAAGGAGTCTGAGCTGTTACGTGAGGTTAAAATATACCTTCTAGATATAGTCAAACTCACCCCAATGCATGGCTTGGGATCTGGAACCATCCATCTTGAAAGAGGCTGGATGGTAGTTTCATTCTGAATTTTCTCTTGACAAATGATAGTGCCATGGTGCCCAGCCGAGCCCAGCCCAAAGGGGGTTCACCCTCCCATGGACTCACCATCTGTGGGAGGGGCTATAGGGGTTAGGTGCAGTGTGAAAAAGGATCTCATCTGTGCTTTTTTGTGTATGACATTGTCCTTTTGACTTCATCAATCCAGAATCTCCACCTTTCATTAGAGTGATTTGCAGAGGACTGCGAAGTGGCTGGGGTGAGAATCAGCACCTCCATGTTCATGGCCATGGCTCTTAGCCGGAAAAAAGTGGCGTGCACTCTCTGGGTCTGAAATGAAGTTCTGCTTCAAGTCAAGGTGTTCAAGTATATTGGGCTCTTGTTCACAAGTGAGTGTAAGATGGCCCGGGAGATCAACAGGCAGATTGCTGTAGCCTCTGCTGTAAAGTGAAGCCTGTACTCATCTGGCATGTTGAAGAGGGAGCTGAGCCACAAGGGAGGCTCTCAATTTACCTGTCAATCTATGTTTCAACCTTCACCTATGGTCACGAGCTTTGGGTATTGACTGAAAGACCAAGACTGTGGATACAAGCGGCTAAAATGAGTTTCCTTCGTGTGATGGGGCTCTAATATTATCTCTATAATTATTGACACGGGGTTATTCAACATTTTCAACATTTTCCTAAGTGTACAAAACGTACACTAGGTGGGAGGGGGTAAGATATCTGTGTATGCTTTTTTAATATTATAAAAATGTCGATCAACAATAATACATGCGCTCGTGATTTTCACCAACCACCTAAGAGCGGTACACGCACAACAACAACAACATCGTTTTATTCGCTCTGCTTGACATTACACCGGTGTTAACGCTTAAAACTTTTAAAGTTTAAGGCTACGATGGAGTGTTTCAAGGACTTTGAATACTACCCAACCCGGTATCTGCCACTGAAACATCAGAAGGCAGCTGATCACAAACTGAAGCGTGGTCGTCCAAAAGCCAATGACCAATAAAAAATGCATACATGTTGAATTATATTTTAATATAAAGTAATATTAGTGGGGCCGGTGGCGTAGTGGTTCGGGTGCTGCGCTCATGATCGGGAGGTTGTGAGTTCCAATCCCACTGAGACCCTCACTGTGCTAAGACCCCTGGGCAAGGTCTCAACCACAAGTGTGCCTCTGTTCACCCAGCAGTATAAATGGGTACCAGTAAAAATATACTGGGAAGTTAACCTGCGATGGACTAGCGTCCCATCCAGGAGGAGTTGAACTCCTTGTCGCTTCACGCTACGGAAGACGGGGATAAGCACCGGCCTGATGAGCCATGAGGCTCAGGTGTAAATACCCAACAGACTTATCTATAAAATAATATTATGAAAAACAATGTCATTTTTATTATTAAAACCAAATGTCTTAATATTAATAGCAGGTGTCATTAAAAAGAATTCTTTAAAAGTATAATTTTTTACTGATTTCTTTATTATTTGACTGGTGTCTAAAAGAGGTATTGATCAAGGAAATACATTGATTTATTTTATAAAAGAGGTTTGACCATTGTTTTGTTTAATATTTTATGAAAAACTCCTGCCCAGAAATCATCAACATTTATTTGTACACTTTCGGGGGGGGTCAACACTTTGTACACTTGGGAAAATGTTGAAAAAGTGTGCATATATCTTTTTTTTTTTTTACATTTTTGCATCCACAGTTTCTTAAGTTGATGTACTCTCAACTTAAAGATTAAATTTGAAGTTAAATTTCCATTTTTCTCCCATAGTTTTACATCAGATGACATCACTTTACAGCCACAAGGTTTGGGTTGAGTATTAACTGTACTTAACATGTACTTGATTTGTTATCATTCAGTCCCACTGTTCCAGATGAACTGGTTTTCATGTTTTCTGGTGTCATTGGCTTACAGATGTTTACCTTCTCTTGTTTCTACTGAGATTTTTCTTACCTCTGTTTAACCTCTGCAGAATTGTCAAGACTAAATCTGATACAGAGTGAAGTCTGTCACACCACTTCGTTGTTCAATAAACATGAATCGTGTTTGCATTTCAATGAGGCAAATTGTGCAGAAAGTTAGATTGATAAAGGACAGAGGGAAATGTATTGACTGAAGACAGAAGTGTGCTGAGAATATGGAAAGAGTACTTTGAAGAGCTGATGAATGAGGAAAATGAGAGAGAAAAAAGAGTACAAGAAGTGACGATTGAGGAGCAGGAAGTAGCAAAGATTAGTAACGGTGAAGTGAGGAGGGCACTGATGCCAGAGTGTGCCAGAGAGTGAGCAGATGCCAGAGGAATGGAGGAGAAGTGTGTTGGTACCCATTTTTAAGAACAAGGGAGACGTGCAGAGTTGTGGTAACTACAGAGGGATAAAGTTGATGAGCCATACAATGAAGTCATGGGAAAGAATAGTGGAAGCTAGACTAAGGGCAGAGGTCAGCATTTGTGAATAACAGTTTGGTTTTATAGCAAGAAAGATCACCACAGATGCAGTGTTTGCTTTGAGGATGTTAATAGAGAAGTACAGAGAAGGTCAGAGGGAGCTGCATTGTGCCTTTGTGGATCTGGAGAAAGCATATGACAGGGTGCCAAGAGAAGAACTGCGGTATTGCATGAGGAAGTCTGGAGTGGCAGAGAAGTATGTTAGAGTGGTGCAGGACATGTATGAGAGATGTAAGACAGTGGTGAGGTGTGCTGTCGGCATGACTGAAGAATTAAAGGTGGAGGTGGGACTGCATCAAGGGTCAGCTCTGAGCCCCTTCTTGTTTGCGATGGTGATGGACAGGCTTACAGACGAGGTTAGACAAGAATGTCCATGGACTATAATGTTTGCAGATGACATTGTGATCTGTAGTGAGTGCAGAGAAAAGTGCAGGAAAATCTAGAGAGGTGGAGGTATGCACTGGAAAGGAGAGGAATGAAGGTTAGCCTCAGTAAATCAGAATACCTGTGTGTGAATGAGAAGGACCCAAGAGGAAAGGTGAGGTTACAGGGAGCAGAGATAAAGAAGGTGGAGGATTTTAAGTACTTAGGCTCAACAATCCAGAGCAATGGAGAGTGTGGAAAAGAGGTGAAGAACCCTGTGCAGGCAGGTTGGAATGCTTGGAGAAAAGTGTCCGGTGTGTGATGTGCGATAGGAGAGCATTCGTAAGAATGAAAGGAAAAGTGTACAAGACGGTGATGAGGCCAGCGATGTTGTATGGTTTAGAAACAGTTGCGCTCAGGAAAAGACAGGTGAAAGAGCTGGAGGTAGCAGAGATGAAAATGTTGAGGTTCTCTCTGTGAGTAACGAGGATGGGTAGGATCAGGAATGAGTACATCAGAGGGACAGCCCATGTAAGATGTTTTGGAAACAAAGTCAGAGAGGCTCGATTGAGATGGTTTGGACATGTACAGAGGAGGGATAGTGAATATATTGGTAGTACGATGCTGAGGTTGGAACTACGAGGCAGAAGGCCCAGAGGAAGACCAAAGAAGAGATTTATGGATGTGGTGAAGGAAGATATGAAGGTCATTGGCGTAAGAGAAGAAGATGCAGAGGACGGGGTGAGATGGAGGCAGATGATTTGCTGTGGCGACCCCTAAAGGGAACAGCCGAAAGGAAAAGAAGAAGAAGAAACTGTTAGCTCAAATAAGTGAGCTGGGCTTCAAGCTTGAGCCTGTGAGTTTCAACACTCAGTCATTGCACCAGCACAACCCCTAACCACTTGAACTACCATTAGTGAGAAAACCTTAAATAACCTATATTCTATATTATCTGTCCCAAAACCATTATATATTTACCAATTCTGTAAATGTTTTCAAATTGGGTTTGTACTATTCATCATAATATACCATGATCAATCGCATCTCAGCTCATCATATTTTTCTGAACTGCTACAGCTTTTATCAGGCTCTCAGAGAAGCCGGGAACCATCTCAGTCAACACCGAACAAAGACAGAGTACTACATGAGACAGAAACAAAAAAAGCTCTTTTAAAACTCACTGTGGTGACATGTTATTACACACACCAATCAAATATTGCTGCCTTTTCACATTAGTATCATTTAAAAAAAGAGAAAAGAGGACCCAAGTACGTATTGTTCTTGGTGCTCCATAAGTGTGTAATAAGAAGAAGGTGTATAATATGATGTGAGTGTGTAGTAAGTCATGTGTATAATAAACATGAATGTTATAGTGCATTTTTTTTTTCAATTTACCTTTAGTCTGATTAAAATATTTCATTGCTTTAATGATGTCATTTTTGAGCCACTCCTGTTCAGTTATCCAGTACTGAGCCTCTCTGTGCCAATAATGTGGATCCTCACTGTCAACCTTTTTTATCCACTCCGTTCTCGGAACAATCCTCTTAATGTTGCTGTCATAGTACTCAGAGAGTTCTCCATCCACCAGACCAACAGCAGTGAATTCGGGCAAATTTAGTCCTGGTGTAACTCCAGTGTAGACGTACTGTAGAGAGTGTGTGACTGGAAAGGTGGAAATGCTTTTAATAAAGATAATAACGTAAAGAATGCATAATCATCAATAAACATTTAACTTAATCATTTAACATTTCCCAAGTGCCACAAATTCACGACAGATCCTACACCACAATTTTTTATTTTTATTGAGTTGAGGCCACAACTCCCAACTTCCCCAACTCTCTCTCTCTCTCTCTCTCTCTCTCTCTCTCTCTCTCTCCCCCTCACGCGCACACACACACACACACACACACACACACACACACACACACACACACACACACACACACACACACACACACACACACACTGTTAGTGATCATCATCAGCTTGAGTGACTCTGTGTCTCACTGACTGTGGAATTTTGTTCCTGGATGCATTTCGATCATGCAGTTGGTTTTGGTAGTGTGGGATTTGTGTTAACATACAATGTGTAAAGAGGAACAAGCACAAGGTCCATTTTCACTTTACCCCTGGGTTTCTGTCAGTAAATCCTTTAAAAACTGCACTGGTGTAAGTACACAAATGTTAAATCTCTGATTTACAAACTGAACATTACATTAGCCACAGAGTTGTATAGCAAACATGTGACCAAGTGAATTGTTTACAAATTTATCACACCACTAGGGCGTATTTTTATGTTTGCCACCGCTTTCACTATATGCCATTGATCAAAATATAGGGAGAATAATAGTTGTGGTCCATAATGCTTTGATTAATATATATATATATATATATATATATATATATATATATATATATATATATATATATATATATATACAAAGGACAGGACAAAGGCTTTCTATTGAAACTCCATTTATCACTACAGATCTGTTTAGGGTGGTGAAACCATCCCTCTCTTCAGGTGATTACAGAAGAATTCTTCTGTAATCACCTGAAGAGAGGATGGTTTCACCACCCTCAACAGATCTGTAGTGATAAATGGAGTTTCAATAGAAAGCCTTTGTCCTGTCCTTTTGTTATTTGCTCTACCAAAAAGTATTGAGCACTCTCCTACGGAAGGATCTACTCAGAAAATCCTATATATATATATATATAGTTCTTCTATAATCACCTGAAGAGAGAGGATGGTTTCACCACCCCTCGAAACAGATCTGTAGTGATAAATGGAGTTTCAATAGAAAGTCTTTGTCCTGTCCTTTTATTTTTATTGTTATTTGCTCTACCAAAAAGTATTGAGCACTCTCCTACGGAAGGATCTACTCAGAAAATCATATATATATATATATATGAGGGGCAGTGGTGGTCTAGTGGTTAGGGCACAGGATCGCTGATCCTAAGGTTGGGGGTTCGAGTCCCCACAAGGTTGTCACTGTCCCCAAACCCCCCCAGTGCAGCCAACTGGGTTATCAAAGGCAGGCCATGTCTCTCACTGTCGATGGTGAGAGGTTTATGTAAAAGAACCATTACTGACTTTCGTAAAGAGTAGGCTGCAAAGCCGTCAGTGTCTTTCTGTCCCTTGCTAAAAGGGTTGTGACAGGAAGGGCATCCGACGTAAAAACCTCTGCCAAATCAAACGTGCGAATCAGATGATTCGCTGTGGCGACTCCCAAGTAAAAAAAAAAAAAAAAAGGGAAAAAGCCGAAAGGAAGACAGGCATATATATATATATATATATATATCGTCATCATCATCATCATCATCATCATCTTCCGCTAAGTCCGGGGTCGGGTCGCGGGGGCAGCAACCTAAGCAAAGAGGTCCAGACATCCCTCTCCCCAGCCACCACCTCCAACTCTCCCGGGGGGACACCGAGGCGGTTCCAGACAAGCCGAGAGACATAGTTCCTCCAGCGTGTTCTCGCTCGACCCCGGGGTCTCTTCACGGTTGGACATGCCTGAAACACCACACCAGGGAGGCATCCGGGAGGCATTCTGACCAGATGCCCGAGCCACCTCAACTGACACCTCTCAATGTTAAGGAGCAGCGGATCTACTCCGAGCTCTCCACGGATGGCGGAGCTTCTCACCTTATCTCTAAGGGAGAACCCCATCACCCGACAAAGGAAGCTCATTTCAGCCACTTGTATCCGTGATCTTGTTCTTTCGGTCACTACCCAAAGCTCGTGACCATAGGCGAGGGTTGGAACAGAGATCGACTGGTAAATTGAGAGCTTTGCCTTGCGGCTCAGCTCCTTCTTCACCATGATGGACCGGTACAGGTACCGCTTAACAGCAGAGGCTGCAGCGATCCATCTGTCGATCTCTCACTCCATCCTTCCCTCACTCGTGAACAAGACCCCAAGATACTTAAAGTCCTCCACTTGGGGCAGGACCTCATTCCCGACCCGGAGGGTGCATTCCACCCTTGTCCGACTGAGAATCATGGCCTCAGACTTGGAGGTACTGATCCTCATCCCGACTGCTTCGCACTCGGCTGCGAATCGCTCCAATGAGAGCTGGAGGTCCCAACTTGATGAAGCCAAAAGTTCAACATCATCCACAAAAAGCAGAGACGAGATCCGATGGTCACCAAACCAGAACCCCTCAACGCCTTGACTGCGCCTAGAAATTCTGTCCATAAAAATTATGAACAGAATCAGTGACAAAGGACAGCCTTGGCGAACTCCAACTCCCACCGGAAATGAATTCGACCTGTTGTTGCCAATATGGACCAAACTCTGGCTCCGATGATACAGCGGCCGAATGGCTCTTAGCAATGGATCCGGAACACCATACTATCGGAGTACGCCCCACAAGATCGGTCGAGGGACACGGTCGAAAGCCTTCTCCAAATCCATAAAGCACATGGACAGATTGGGCAAACTCCCATGCCCTCTCCAGAATCCTCAAAGTATTTCCTCCATCTCTCGCTGACATCCCCAGTCAGGGGAAGCAGCTCCCCACCTCGACTGTAAACAGTGTTTGTGGAGAACTGCTTCCCCCTCCTAAGGCGTCGGATGGTGGTCCAGAATCTTTTTGAGGCCAACCGATAATCACTCTCCAGGTGCTCACCGAACTCCTCCCACGCCCGAGATTTTACACACACACACATATATATATATATATATATATTTATTTATTTATTTATTCATTTATTTATTTTTATTACTTTAAGTCCAGTTCAAAAAATGTTTTCTTATTTTTTTCAGTGTGAGATTAAACTTCACCACAATGGAAACTGAAGGGCTGAGAACTAGAGTGTTTTTACAATTAAAAATAAATAAATAAATAAAACAGTGATAATGCTCACAATATGGACAGATCATTCTCACATAGATCCACATGTGTTTAAATATGACATTCATTTTCAACGTTTTTGGGACTAGATCTGTTTTCTAACTTTTTTAAACCAGTCTAAGGGGTGTTAAGAGTCATGGTGGCCACTGTATTAATTACTTCTTAATTTGAAAAACAAGTAAGTAAATGGTATTTCAACTTAGAAAGTTATTAATACAGTTATTATTTAACTTGCATGTTTTATTTTGCATTCCTCCTGAGAGACTTTGTACTCCATGTACACTGTACTCCATGGCTTATGAGTAAACAGTAAAAAGCCTTTGTGCTTAAATTCAAAGTGCATACAATGGTGCAAACACAAGTGATGAACATCACTGAATACGTCCTCCATATATATATATATATATATATATATATATATATATATATATATATATATATATATATATATATATATATATATATGTAGGTTAATTGGCCGTTCTAAATTACCCATAGGTTCGCTCGGGGGTCGGAGTCCCCTGAGGCAGTTCGTTCACAGTAACGTTCTGGCAAAAAACTCCTGCAGCGGCACTGGAACCCAGTCGTATCGGCACTTGCCCTTCCATTGGATCATTCCGGTGGTGCCGAGAGGGGGGACTTGCTGCTTGGGTAACAGCCTGTCCTCCATGACTCCCTACCCTGGCTCTGCGCACTGGAGAGTATCACCAGCCGAGATACCAGCCAGAGCGCAGCCATAGTCCTTCGGGACTGACGGAGGCCTACAAATATATATATATATATGAGATCCTTTATCAGGGGTCGCCACAGCGAATGAGTCGCATGTTTGATTTGGCATAGGTTTTTGTCGGATGTACTTCCTGACACAACCCTTTAGCAAGGGACAGAAACACGCTGACGGCTTTGCAGCTACTCTTTACGAAAGTCAGCAATGGTTCTTTTATATGAACTTCTCACCATAGACAGTGGAGACATGGATGGCCTTTGATAACCCAGTTAGCTGCACTGGAGGTACAGTGACAACCTTGTGGAAGGTGGAACTCGAACCCCCAACCTTGGGATCAGCGATCCAGCACCCTATACCACCAGACCACCACTGCCCCATATACTATATATATATATATATATATATATATATATATATATATATATATATATACACACACACTGCAAACATCAAACATTTATATCAAGCTGCTAAGTAGTCACCTGTGGATTACCTCACCTGGTGATGAAGGGTGAGCACAAAAGATGAGAAAATTCAGAACTGTTGTTGCTGTAATTCTGCAGTACTCCATCATTCACAGCATATTTAAGCCAAAACGTTTATAATATCCTTCATGTAAGAAACGAAGCCTCGTGGAATGTGAGTGCTAATTCAGTCCAGTAAGATTCCATGTGTCAGCCAGTCACCATTTTTAAGAAGGAAGAAATCAAACGGTTAAAGCAACTTTTAACAAGATTAACAAGTCAAGCCAGGTTGAAAAAGGCACAATGTCTCAGGTAACATGAATAAACAAATAAAAGTTGAGTGGTCGATGAGCGAAGCTTATTCCTTTTGTTTCATGAAAAATGAAGGAACAGAAACACATCAGACACAAAAAAAACCACACCAAACTCTTTTTACTTCTCTCAATTACTCTGGCTTTCCTGTGTGTGTTTTTTGTGCCAGTGATCTGCACATCTCCATAATCACACACATAAATATGATGTTATTCTGCCTTTAGCGTGCGTTGCAGCACATACAATTCAAATCAGTGTTTCAACAAACTGAAGCAACATAATATTCTCTGGGGTGCCAATACATATGTGAAAATGATTCTTCTTGCTCTCTGAACCCTTCTTTCATTATTCTAGTTTATGGAGATTGAATACTCTGATCAAGGACAAATGCCCCCATGAAAATATAAGAGTGCATTCTTTTCTGCCGGGCAGTGTATACCAAGAGCAATTGTCAGTGGAATTGTTGAAACTGATGAATATATAGTTGTGTTTAAAATGATATCCATCAGACATCACTAACTTGATCGATCCCTGTTTTGGGAGAAATGATATTTCTACATTGCAAATAATTTACTAGCAGGTGTAGTTGCATGATAGAATCCAACAGAACCAACAGTCATGACCTGCATGTTGCTGATTCTGTGTAGTAATTGAATCACCAATTGAAAGGGGCGTGCTCAAAATAAAGCAGTGTGGAGTTCAATTCGTGATGCCATTCAATCTTTCTAAAACCGGTGACAATTGTTGCCCTTATTTAAGGAAGGAAGGCAGCGAATGTTGTACCTGCTGGATATAGAGCATTTCTCTCTAAGATTCTGAGGAAAATGGGTCGTTCCAGACATTGATCAGAAGAACAGCATACCTTTAATAAAATGTTGATTTAAGAGGGGAAAACATAACAAAATGCAGAAAATGATGGGCTGCCCAGCTAAAATGATCCCAAATGCTTTAAAATGGCAACCAAAACCTGACAGCGAAAAAGTTCCATTTCAATGGATCAGAGAAGAGTCAAAATGACAAGAACTCAGCTCCGGAAGATCAAAGAAGATCTAAGTTACCTGTGAGCCCTGTTACAGTTAGAAGACGCCTATCTGAAGCTGAACGATCGGCAAAAAGCCTGCGCAAAGTCCCACTGCTGAAAAAAGACATGGTGAGGAGGTTAAAATTTGCCAAAGGGCACATTGACTGGCCTGAAGATAAACAGCGCAATATTTTGTGGACTGATGAAAGTAAGATTGTTCTTTTTGGGTCTAGTTCCCCCCCTAGATGACCCCAAACACTGAATTCAAGCAACAGTGCACTGTGATGACAGTGAAGCCTGGTGGCACAAATGTCATGCTGTGGGGATGTTTCTCATACCACGGTGTTGGGCCTATTTATCGCGTCCCAGGCATCGTGGATCAGTTTGAATTCATCAGAATACTTGGAAAGGTTGTGCTGCCGAATGCTGAAGAGAAAATTCCCTTGAAATGGGTTCCAACAAGACAACGACCCCAAACACACCAGTAAATGGCAACATCTTGGATCCAGACCAACAAGATTGACATTATGGAGTGGCGGCAGTTCTCAGAAACAGTGGATATACAATTAAATATTGGCTCAAAGTAAACATAGGTATGGTAGTCATTTGGTCTTTTTACATCTGAGCCTAGTAGTTCATTAGACCGGTGCTTTTTCCCAGTTTCCATATCGTGAAGTTACCAGAAGTTCAACTCCTCCTGGTTGGGATACTGGCCAATCACAGGTTACCTTCCCAGTATATTTTTACTGGTACCCATTTATACTGCTGGGTGAACAGACGCACACTTGGGTTGGGTTCAGATCTTGCCCAGGGGTCTTAGCACAGTGGGGGTCTAACTGGGATTTGAACACACAACCTCCTGATCATGAGCCCAGCACCCTAACCACAACCACTAGCCCCACAAGCTACCAGCCCCACACAAAGTAAACAAGATCTTACAACAATTTTTAGTTTATATAATGAATGATTGCTTTTGTAAAGAAGAAAACCAACTGCTATTGGTCTAATTTTCACTTTTCTTCCATTTCTTTTAAGGAATAACACACATTTGATATTTTTCTTCGTGTTTTGATTTGTAATAGAATGTTTCATATTCCCAATGCATTTGTGTGAATGGAAATAAAACATGTAATCGGGATTTTGAGCTTTATTCACTTTTTAAAATACAGTGCTATTATTTTGAACACAATTGTATCTGTCCCTGAGTCTCCTGTACAAAATTTTTAACATGTCAAGAGTGCCACCAATGAGAAAGCCACTATTTTAAGAATAATTTAAAAATGCTACTGGGAAAATGTTTTGAGGACTCGTTCATTCATCAATGTTCTATGCCACTTAATCCTATTTTGGTTTGCAGGGAGGCTTGCACCCATTTTTGCAGATTCTGGGGGCAGGCAGTGTACACCCTGAACAACTTGCCAGGGCCAAAACACACAACTGCTCACACCTTGAGGTAAATTTGGAACAACCAATTAGCATGATGTGCATGTTTTTGGTCTGTGAAAGGAGACCAGTCCCCAAAGAAAACCCATTCAAGTACAGAGAGATTTCTCACAGTTTGGGTTTGCTGCATCGGGGCCTTTACAATTCTGCATGCACAGACTGAAACAGGATGAGAAATGTGTGGGGAGAAATAATAATTTGTATGTAGTATTAATCTTTTGTTTGAATGCACCTCAAGCTATGTGTATTTGGTCCAAGTTCTATATCTGTATTTTTCCACTTTCCACTGACATGCTATTTTGCAGGTACAGTAGGCCCTTGTTATTTGTGGGGGTTCGGTTCTGGCCCCTCCCGTGAATGAAGGTAATCCGTGAGTTCTGTGCCCAGAAGTAAAACCCCAAATGTAAAATACTATGTATCTATTACATGCGCTAAAATATGCTTTTTAAGCACATTCTATACAGTCTTACTCATGAATACAGTATTAATCTAGTAAAATGTAGTAACAATTAAGAAAAACTTTTTAATTTTTACCGTGATACTTATTGATAATAAAATTTAATCATTATACAGCATAGACTACATCTCACACAGGTAGACTCTTGTGTAGGCGATGTAATTTGAAGGAAGTCAGTGACTCCAAAGCAGTAGTGGGTGAGAGTGTTGAAAAAACAGCTTAGGATGGTGGTGTGCAGGATGACGCTGATGGTGAGGAAGGTGAAGAAGGCAAATTGGTGGAAGCTGAAAAAGGAAGAGTGTCGTGTTGTCTTCAAGGAGGAGTTGAAACAGGTTTTTAGGTGGTCAGGAAGTATTTCCAGATGACTGGACAACTACAGCTAATGTGATCAGGGAGACAAGTAGGAGAGTACTTGGTGTGTCATCTGGAAGTAAAGTAGATAAGGACACTTGGTGGTGGAATGAGGAACTGCAGGAGTGTATACAAAGGAAGAGGTTAGCTAAGAAAAAATGGGACATTGAGAGGCCTGAAGAGAGTAAACAGGAGTACAGGGAGACACAGCGTAAGGCAAAGGTAGCAGTGTCAAAGGCCAAACAGAGGATGTATGATGACTTGTATGCTAGGTTGGACAGTAAAGAGGACGGAAATGATTTATACAGGTTGGCCCAGCAGAGAAATAGACATGGGAAGGACACTCTGTGAAGTCCGTGATGGCCTCACCTGTTGCGTCGAACTTACTTCAATGATCAGAAGACAGAAAGCGACATATATCGTGTGAAAATACGAGTGAAGATGATTCAAGTAAGAAATAAAAAAGGCGAGTCTGCCCCGGCAGAAACTGTGATAAAACCAGATTTTGTGAAATTATCAGATCCTCTCTTCATGAAGGAAGATGTGAGATATATATATGTGTGTGTGTGTGTGTGTGTGTGTGTGTGTGTGGTAAACATGAAGTATTCAAGTGTAATGACTGGTTTGAAGTTTGAACTTCAAATAGAATTGCACGTAGTTGTAAAAAATGCCCACTAGAGGGGGGCATTGCATTATACAGTATTTACTGTACATAAACATAAGTTTCAAGGTTCAAGATTGAAGAATTTTAATCGGCATTTGGGCTTTTACACACATCGGAATTCTTTGTGCGATTGTTCAGAGTCAAGTTACAAAACAGAAAAGAAAGCTCAAATCTTTTTTTTCTCTTTTCTATTGTATATAGGCGTGTTTCTTTATCTTTTTTCAAATTTTCTTTTTCTTTCTTCAATCCTGCATCTGGAAAACATACTTTCATGATGCTTTTGTTCTTCTGTGCACTTTTATTTTCACTTTTTGGATCGGCGTCAGGAAACTCATTCACCGACGGCTCTGAGCAACGCAGGTCTTACACACGTGAGACCCTCCTCGACCTCTTGGCGCCCCCGCCCTCCTTCACGGAAAAGCCCGTTGTTCCTTTGGAAATACGGAGGAAAAGGAGAGGCTGCAGAGGGGGACGAAGACGCGGAGGACATGTGTTCCCTCTGTCATCATGGGAAATGTCCGCGCGATCGCCAACAAGACGGAGGAGCTGGCGGCGCTGACCCGGCAGCAGAGGCAGTACCGGGACTGCAGCCTCATGTGTTTCTCGGAGACGTGGCTGAATGAACTCACACCGGACTCTGTGGTTTCTCTTCACGGATTTACACTCGCGCGTGCAGATCGGAGTGTAACGGAGAGCGGTAAGAAGAAAGGAGGGGGTGTGGCGGTCTATGTGAATGAACGATGGTGCCACCCGGCAAACGTGCACGTGAAGGAGCAGCTGTGCACGCGGGACCTAGAGCTGCTCGCGTTAAGCGCGCGGCCATATTATCTACCGAGGGAGTTTTCACACGTGATTGTGTTTTGCGTGTACATTCCGCCCTCGGCTGATGCGGCGGCCGCGTGTGAGCGTCTCCACAGCGCCGTTAATCAGACACAGACTCGTCACCCCCGCGCCATGATTCTGATCAGCGGGGACTTTAACCACGCCCCTCTCTCCGCCTCTCTTCCGACGTTCACGCAATACGTGAAGTGCGCCACAAGAGACAATAAAACACTGGACTTACTGTATGCAAATGTGAAGGACGCTTACAGCTCCTCCCCTCCCCCACTGGGACGCTCAGACCACAACGTGGTCTACCTGCTCCCAATACACACCCAGGGTGCGAAAGGAACCTGCACAGAAGAGGTCTGTGAAAGTGTGGACCGAGGAGACCAACGAGAGGCTTAGGGACTGTTTCCAGACCACAGACTGGAGCATGCTCTGTAACTCCTTTGGTGATGACATCGACGGCCTCACACACTGTATCACCGACTACATGAACTTCTGCGTGGACAGCACCGTGCCAACACGGAGAGTACGGTGCTTCTCCAACAACCACCCATGGGTCACCCCTGAGCTCAAAGTCCTCCTGAACCAGAAAAAGAGGGCTTTCATCTCGGGGGACAGAGAGGAGCAGAAGAAGGTCCAGCGTGAGCTCCAGTGGTGGATCAGGAGGGCAAAGAAGGACTATGGGAAGAAGATGGAGGAGAAGCTGGCTCAGAACAACGCGCGGGACGTCTGGAGAGGACTAAAGACCATGTCTGGATTTGGGCAGAGTGTCAGAGGGACAGCTGATGGTGACCAGCGCTGGGTGGATGAACTAAACTGTTACTTCACCAGGTTTGATTCTCCCTCCCCTCTGCACCCCTCCCGTTCCTCCCCTCTTCACACGTCTCCAGACCAGCTGACACCTCCCCTCCCCAGGCCAACTTCACTTGACTGCTACAGCCCGACAGACACATCCCTCCCTCTGCAGCCCACCCCAGCCCCCTCTCCCTCACATCAGACCAGGTGAGGAGACAGCTGAGGCGACTAAATCAGAGGAAATCTGAAGGACCTGATGGCATCAGTCCCAGGCTGCTGAGGACCTGCGCAGACCAGCTCTGTGTGGTACTATGCTACCTGTACAACCTGAGCCTCAGCCTGGAGGAGGGTCCAGTCCTCTGAAGACCTCCTGTGTGGTTCCGGTTCCCAAAACAGCACAAGCCGAAGGAACCAGCCCACTACAGACCTGTCGCCTGACCTCCCACCTCATTAAGATCATGGAAAGGCTCCTCCTTGAACACCTCCGCTCTATGGTGAGCCCCACCCTAGACCCGCTGCAGTTTGCCTACAGGCCCAACATCGGAGTAGAAGACGCCGTCATCTACCTTCTGCAGCGGGCACTCACCCACCTGGAGATCGCCGGCAGCGCTGTGAGGGTCATGTTCTTTGACTTCTCCAGCGCCTTCAACACCATCAGGCCAGCGGCGCCTGCGGGGAAGCTGGAGGACGTGGGAGTGGACGGGCATCTTGCTGCCTGGATTATTGACTACCTTACTAACCGTCCACAGTACGTGCGGCTGCGCGGCTGTAAGTCAAAGGTGGTAGTCTGTAGCACGGGGCACCGCAGGGCACCGTCCTCTCACCCTTCCTTTTAACATCTATACCTCGGACTTCATATATAACACAAACAGCTGCCACCTCCAGAAGTTCTCGGACGACTCCGCCATCGCGGGCCGTGTGTCAGAGGGGAACGAGCTGGAGTACCGGTCGGTCATCGCCGACTTCGTGGACTGGTGTGAGCGCAACCACCTGTGCTTGAACACTAGGAAGACGAAGGAGATGGTGGTCGACTTCAGGAGAAGCACTCAAACACACACACACACACATTTACTAGTGAACATCCAGGGACAGGACATTGAGACAGTGGACAGTTTCAAGTACCTGGGTGTTCACCTTAACAATAAACTGGACTGGTCCCACAACACCAACGCCCTGTACAAGAAGGGCCAGAGTCGCCTCCACCTTCTGAGGAGACTCAGGTCCTTCGGCATATGCAGACCTCTGCTCAGGACATTTTATGACTCTGTGGTAGCCTCTGCAATCCTCTACGCTGCCATCTGCTGGGCCCCGGGCAGCACAGAGCGGGACAGAAAGAGACTGAACAAGCTGGTCAGGAGGGCCAGCTCTGTCCTCGGCTGCCCACTGGACTCTGTGGAGGAGGTGAGTGAGAGGAGGATGGTAGCAAAGCTCACATCCATCCTGTCCAACAGCTCTCACCCACTGCACCAGACTGTCGAGGAGCTAAGCAGCTCCTTCAGTGTGCGACTGAGGCATCCTCAGTGCAGGAAGGAGCGCTACCGCAGGTCGTTCATTCCCACCGCTATCAGACTGTACAACGCCACTTTGTAACTGTCTGTGAAAATACCGGTTATGTGCAATAAAAACCCCGTGTACTTTAATCAGCCACATCTACCCCACTGACTGTGAACCATATCAACCCATCTACTCTGCACTCAGATACATTACACTTTAATATAGGCCAATCTATAAAGTTGCTCCATTCTTTTCTTTTCTTTTATTGTTTAGTAATTTATACTATTTATGTATCTATTTATTTATTTACTTATATAATATATATGTATGTGTGTATGTTCGTACTTGTATCTATTTTTGCACCCCCTACTGATAGTACCTCAAGAGCCTGTAACAGTGAATTTCTCCATTGTGAGATTAATAAAGCTGTATCTTATCTTATCTTATCTTATCTTAAATCAGAGTTCTCAGAGTCAAATTGTTTCTTTGTTTGTTTTAATTTGTTTTGTTTGTTGTTTGTTTTTGGGGTTTTTTGCGCTATGCACATTTATGACCAGGCAACCCTACTACAGCTATGAGAATGCAGTCCTTTTGGACATTTAGAACTGACCAAGCTCAACTCCTATCCTGAGCTAATAAGCTATAGTAGCTCAATGCTAGCCGCACCCCGGATAACAATACAGAGGCTCCCCAACTTACATTTTAATTTGGTTCCAGACAGCCGAACGTAAGGTGAAAAAAAACATAAGTTGTTACTGCATGTTCCAGTGACGTATGACGTTCATACTGTACTATACAGCCATAAATACATATCTCACAAAACACCCCTAAATCAATTATTATAAACATAGCATTGTAAAATAATGTCAAATATATCAAATAATATCAACATTCATTTCAAATAAATTAAATTCAAGCAAAAAAAATTCAAATACATAAATTTTAATCAAATTACTCATCTAATATCAAATACAGTATTAAATATAATCTTTAACATGCTCTGTGATGTGATCTTTCTGCTTGGAAATGGTTCCGATGGTCGACAGATGGTCACTTTACCTGAAGCTTAAAACAGCCAATCAACGCTTATAATATGTGAGGCACTCCACCAAAAGTAGTTCACTTGCTTGTGCTTGAGACAAAGCACGGGTTATCCGGACTTCTGGACTTTAAAGTGAGCAAGGACGCCGTTGAATACTCGTTAAGTACTCAGCCTGCATGATGTGAATCACCAGCAGAGCGGAGAGTTCTCTTTCTTTTCTGGATTCGGGTTTTCATTCACTTTACTCTTTGCTTAACTGAGTATGCATGGTAGATTGTGCTGATCTGAGCAGATAGTTAATTCAGTCTTGGGAAAACTGGAAATTCCAGAATATGCACCAGTTTGAAATGAACGATGAAAAGACTAGTTTCATCAGCTTAGTAAAGATTCTACGTGCAGACCCAAGCCCATTCGGAAGACAAGTAAACTGAAATAAAGTCTCATTCCAGATAAATCTCAAATATTTTCCATCTTCATGCCTTACTGGAATACTACAATAGGCATCCTTTAAATCTAAAGAGGCAAAATAGCAGTCTTTTTCCAAAAGAAAAATGGCAGATTTGAAAATATCCATTTTTAAAATGGCAGGTTTCAACACTGTTGTTCAATGTTTTGAGGTTCAAAATGATTCTCAAGGAACCATTTTTCTTGATGCAAGAAAATATATTTGATATAAATTCCCCATCTACATGTTCACACGCCTTTATGATACCTTTGTCATACATGTGGGAAAGCTCTTCTGTAATGAGCATGCTCTCATTTTTTGTAAACTTAATAGCATTAGGTATAGCCTGCTGGGATGGTGATGTAGTAAAATCTATATCTACACTCTCAATATTAGATAATATCGAAGGATCAGATGAAATGTCAGCCCATTTACTTCCAAAATGTTGCCATTTCCCAGCATAAAAGTTTTCAGGAGTGTTAATCACAAAAAAAATCCTCAGGTATGTGCCTCACCTTGTTACATTTTGACAATTCTGCCTTTACTTGCAGAACCCTTTGTCCCACTGATGCTTCTGTAAAAAAAAGGTTCCATCCTTTTCCACCACCTCGACTTTGCTTAGCTATGTAGCTATGGTCTTTCTTGAAATTTTGTTGGCAGTAACCTCCAGAGCCACTGTTCTTATATGGATGAAACCGTGGCTTGTC
This sequence comes from Plotosus lineatus, assembly GCA_024760905.1. Taxonomy (NCBI): domain Eukaryota; kingdom Metazoa; phylum Chordata; class Actinopteri; order Siluriformes; family Plotosidae; genus Plotosus; species Plotosus lineatus. The sequence goes on along the minus strand of CM045734.1, from coordinate 9,555,297 downwards.
CTGACGATACCTTGGTCTTGGTCTGTCTGACACAAAAACTTCCTTTCCCATCTGTTTAGAGTCTCCAATGTCCTTTATTTTCTTATGCAGCTCATCGCCAAACAAATACTTACTGGTGGTGATCACACCAGAAGTACAAAGGCGCTTATATGGCCCAGTCAAGTCCTGCTTAAATGCATCTTCCCTTTTCACATTCATGACTGCCTGTGCACCTGTCAACGGTCTAAGCCCGTCTGTTATTTTCTGCAAAGCTACTTTGCTGTTCAAATCCTTGCGCTGTATTATGCTTGTCATCAGCATGTTGGCAACTTGAATGATGGGGATCATGGCTTTATCCAGTAAGCCTTGCACATGTTGCATTTTTATGTCTCTTGTTTTGCTGGTTGCTTTCACCTCGTACCAGATTTCTTCATTTACTTCCGGCACCACTAAACCTTTACAACACATGGGACGAAAATATTTGTCCATTAAGTGTTTCAACTTTGTGAAATGTGACGCTTTGGCCAGTCCATCCCCAATCGACTTTGCTAACTCCAGTTTTATAGAGTCCGAAGTCTTTTCATTGTCACCAAAGAAATCTGCAAATTCGTTCATTAATGAAGACATGAACGAGGCATCAGAGTCTTCTATGTCTGGGTCATCAATTTTACTGTAATTCCCACAAACTTGAGACACTAACAATCAAATTCATCGCCTTCTTCCTCATCTGTATCGGAAGTGGCGTCGTCGTCCGGCATTTTTGTTTACTTCTGCCTGGCACACAATCGGAAGTGGTCGGGATCGGAGACGGTTGGGAATTTCCGTCACTGTGAAAAGTTTGCAAATTTCTTCCGACATTTTCTAAAGTCTTTTCCATTGTCTTCATAGCTGCAGTTTTGGTCACTTGATTTTTCACCATAAAATCTATCAGTTTCATGAGATGGTTAACAGAGGTGACCTCGCCTTCCTTGCTGCTCAGACTCGAGTTTTAGCCGAAACTAGGCCATCAGTCCCTTGGGTCTCATTATCCGATTCAATTTCTCCATCTGAGGCAGTAATGTCATCGACATTTCGCTGCTCTTTTCGTTCACATGAGGATTTCATTCTCTTTCCAATTTTGGAAATTGACAGCATGTCCTGTACAATGCCAAATGCTCCCTCATGAGCCTCTCCCCCCTCGGGGTTGTTGCTGGACACCCTTCGTTTTGTCATTGTTGTAGCGTGCCCTTTAGGCTGACCACGACCCGTGGCCGTTTTGGTCAAAATCACAGATGCCATTCAACCGAACCAGCTAAAAGTCTCCAAAAGTGATTTACACAATCACACTCAGTCCTCAAAAAGTTCTTCAAACTTACACTTCTAACGAGAGAAAATTAAAAAAACGTAGCAGAGGAAAAACTTTGTTGAACACTGATATTCTACTCACAAGAATTGATGTTCTGCGCATGTGCATCTCACGTAGTTCCAGTAGGACGGAATAGGGAGGTAGAACTGAAGATTAAAAAGTTAGCAGCTTTAGAAATTCTTTGGTTAAATGTTCCCAGTAGTTACATGGCAGCACGATAGCGTAGTAGTTAGCACGTCCGCCTCACAGCAAGAAGGCCTGGGTTTGATTAAGGCCTGGGCGTTTCTGTGTGGAATTTGCATGTTCTCCCCGTGCTTGCGTGGGTTTCCTCCAGGTGCTCCGGTTTCCTCCCACAATCCAAAGACATGCACAGTAGGTTATTTGGTCGTTCTAAATCGTGCACAAGGCAATGGCAAACCACTGTACTAATCCTGCCAAGAAGACCTCCATGAAGATGGACCAGGGCGTTATCCTTCATGGTGGGTCGCCAATGGTCATCCTACGACTCAGGCACTAGATAGATAGATAGTAGTTGCATGATGTTCGGTTTTCTAGTTGTGCAATCATGGTGGTAAACATTTCTGTAACATGGTCCTAAACAGGGGTGATTAAAAAACAAATACCATGAAACCAGAAAAATACTTGCAGTTTTTCATTTTATTGATGTGCCGGTCTTCATCCTCCTGACGACAGAAAGCTCCTGCCCCTCCCCATATTGAAATCGCGATTCTCTTTACATGCAGTAAATGTCTGATACAGTATTTACAACTTCCCCAGTTAAAACTCCCACGTTGCTTTTACTGTTTTTCCAAGGTTACATCCTTACTGCTGAAAGTAGAACCAATGGATGAGACGTCAAATGATGAAGAGAGGCAAACCTGAAAACCACCATACATGACCTTGGCTTATAACTAGCTCTTTGAGTTTAGAATGAATGTGCTATATCATGACTTACATCATTGTTGAGATATGAAATGACTTTTAAATTGGGATAATGAACTTTTGCCAGCCATCCATGAGGGGCGGAGAGAGAGAAAGACAGAGTGAGGCCTGTTTGGATGGGATTCACTTGACATGTGATAATTTATTAACTTCTCCATGTAAAAATGTTAATTTTACAGCAGTTCTCATGTACCTTCTTTGTCACTGAGAGCAGAAAAACTGGATTGGGTACCAAAGGATGAAGCTTCAGAGAGGTAATCCTAAAACCCATCTCGTATTTTTATTTTACATATATATATATATATATATATATATATATATATATATATATATATATAGAGGATTTTCTGAGTAGATCCTTCTTCCGTAGGAGAGTGCTCAATACTTTTTGGTAGAGCAAATAAACAAAAATAAAAGGACAGGACAAAGACTTTCTATTGAAACTCCATTTATCACTACAGATCTGTTTCGAGGGGTGGTGAAACCATCCTCTCTCTTCAGGTGATTATAGAAGAATTCCTCTATAATCACCTGAAGAGAGAGGATGGTTTCACCACCCCTCGAAACAGATCTGTAGTGATAAATGGAGTTTCAATAGAAAGTCTTTGTCCTGTCGTAATGCACCCGTTGAGGAGGGGGCACAAGCCAGTGTTCATCCTCACGCTGGTCCCAAGCCCGACTAAATACGATGGGTTGTGTCAGGAAGGGCATCCGATGTAAAACATTTGCCAAACTTGTAATGCGGATCACCAATATGAATGTCATACCGAATCGGTTGAGGTTTGGGTTAACAATGACCGCCATAAGTGCTGTTAACCAACAGAGTGCTGGTGGAAACTGGGCTAATGTAGGTCAAAGAAGGAGAGGCGAGAGGCGTGTCTGTAGGTGGAGAGAAAAGTGGAAAACATGAGTCTAGCACTGAGAGTGGGGACTTTGAATGTTGGAACTATGACAGGAAAAGCTAAAGAGCTGGCTGACATGATGCAGAGGAGGAAGGTGGACATACTGTGTGTTGAGGAGACCATCTTGAAGGAGGGGTTTGTCAGGAATGTTCTAGAAGTGAGGGGCATGTCAGAACCTTTCAGCATCAAGAGCAATGTGAAGCAAGGCTGCATCCTTGCCCTGATACTCTTTGGCATCTTCTTCTACCCCCTTCTTAAACATGCCTTTGGGACTTCAACCGAAGGAGTATACAGTAGGCCCACGTTATTCGCAGGGGTTTGGTTCCGGCCCCTCCCGCGAATGAAGATAAACCGTGAGTTCTGTACCCGGAAGTAAAACCACAAGTATCATATTACATGAGCAAATGATCAACCATAAGTAAAATACTATGTACTAAAATGTGCTTCTGAAACACATTCTATAAACATTCTTACTCATTAATATGGTATTAATGTAGTAGTGATTAAAAAAACTTTTTATTTTGTACTGTGATATTTATTAATAAAATATATAAACATTAAACAGCATATATATATATATATATATATATATATATATATATATATATTTATACACACACGTGCACACACATACACACACACACACACACACACACACACAGTACAGATTCAAAATTTTTCATTGCCATTTCTGTTTTTTTCACACATAGGAATGAAAAGGAATGCTCAAATCAACACACTAATGGTTAAAAACGCTTATCGGACGCCCACTAGAGGGGGGCATTGCATGATTTGTGAGGCGCTCCATCAATGTTGGCGCTTGACTAACGTGACATATGCTGCTTGTAGACAAAGCGCAGCTTATCCAGACTTCCAATCTTTCAAGTGCGCAAGTGAAGGTTGAGTACCAAACAAGTACATAAAGAACATAAAAGTATGATGTAATGAGCTTTTAGTCTTACTCAGAATGCAGCGTGAGATGGCAGAGTGGATTTATTGTTTAAAGGAGAAGCACTTAAGCAGTGCACTTTCACTAAGGTGAACTGCATTCAGCCCAAGCAGCTCAGCCACACCCTCAGCCGGAGCGGGCAGAGAACAGAGTTAGAGAATACAGTACGAGTGATGTGAGTTAATCTTCTGGCGCAGAGGTGGGAGTGCTTATGTTTATTGGGAGTAGTTGAATTCATATTGGGAGAAGAGTGAATTCGGGTGTGAGCCACAAGTAGCTCAGCCACGCCCCTCAGCGGGAGCAGAAAGACATCAAAGTTAGATGAGCACAGTCGTCAAAATCAAAATTCCCCCAAAACACAGACCATAACAAAAAGAACATAAAACAACATGAAGTGTAATAAATTTTATAAACAAAACAAAAAGATAAACATGCTACACCACAGTCCATAAAATCACACATAAACATTCTAAACATTAACTTAGGGATTGTACTGGAATAATAATTGAAAAAGACTTTAATTCTAAAGTGCTATACAACAGTTCAGATGATTATTCCTCTTCAGGCACTTCAGAGGAAACTGTCATTTTTTTTTGGAGAAAGTCTTATTTCTTCAGAAGAGACATCAAACGTCATTACCTTTTTCTGGCGCTTAGCTGGTGTTTGAGTGGCATCATAGAGTTTAACTGGTAATTAAAACCCACTAAACAAAGGCTCATTGACAAATTGTGCAGGAATTTAAAAAGGGGGCGTATACATTATCTCAACCAATCAACAGGAAGGAGGACAGCCATTGGGTGAATTTGAATCATGTGACAGTTGCTTGGTAATCCGTGAATATGCAAAGCCGCGAGTGCAAAACCACGAATAGTCAAGGGCGTACTGTACATGCATTAGAGCCCTGCACGGGCCAAGATCACAAGCCCGCACCCGCCCCACAAATTAGAATTGTGGCCCACAGCCCGCCCCACACATTTACCCTTGAAGGTCAGCCCGCCCCGTCCCGCAAGTGAAATTCTAACCTGGCCCGCAGCCCACCCCACACAAAATATTTCAGCCCGCAGCCCGCCCTGCCCCACAGTGAGTTTCTAATTCTGAACCCGCACCCGCCCTGCAGCCCGCACAGCACAATTACATATTAACATTCAACCTTTAATTCACTCAAACCATAAAAAGTTACATTAAAATGAACAATTTTTTTTGCAACAGCCTAATAATTTACCTGATACAAAGTTTTCGCTGCATATTCTATTGTATTCTGTAGGATTCCAGTCCTTTCTATTTACCGCTGCGCTCCAATTAGCTTTCCCTCCGGGTCAGATGGAAAATTATAAAATGACAGTATAGGCTTACTCCTCTGTCTATTTGCACAGCCAACAGCGCAACATGATATAACCATACTCACTGGTTATTTTGTATCATACCGGAGAAGTTAGTAACCAACAAACAACATCCAGTTGGGTAATGTTGAACTACTATTACTTTTTTTAAAATGTTTATCAATATTGAATGAGCGAGCGCCGTCTGGATCATGCTGTCCAATATGGCAGATAAACAAAAGTCACGTGACCCTGTGCAAAACCTCAATATGTGAGGCGCTCAAAACCGAAAGTAGTGTACTTGGTTTCAAGTGAGCAAGGGTGCCAGTGAACTCATTTAGAACTCAGCCTATACTGATGTGAATCACCAGCAGAGCGGAGAGTTCTCTTTCTTTTCTTGACAGCTCACATGAATCCGTGGCAGAGCCCGCAGCCCGCCCCACAAAACTTGGATCATTTTCAACTCGCCCCGCTCCACATAAGTTTCAAATTGACTCGCCCCGCCCAGCAAACTAAAAAAGTTTGACTTTAAATTTGTGCCCACTGAGGCCCGCCCCGCACAGGGCTGAAACCCGCCCCGCGCTGGGCTCTAACATGCATACAAGATCAGATGGTAAGCTATACAACATTGCAAGACTCAGAGCAAAGACCAAGGTCTGCCAAACCACCATAACAGATATGCTCTTTGCAGACGATGTAGCTGTCACTGCACAAACAGAATATGACCTCCAGCAACTGATGAACTGATCCTCTCATGCTTGCCGTGACTTTGGACTGACCATCAGTTTAAAAAAGACCAACATGCTGGGTCTGGACATGGATACACCACCTGTCATCACCATTAACAAATACCAACTGGAGGTGGTCCATGAGTTCACCTACCTGGGATACACAATCACAGATAACCTGTCCCTTGACGCTGAGTTAAACAAACATATCGGCAAGGCTGCAACGACGCTGGGGAGATTAGCCACTCATGTCTGGGAGAACCCCAAGCTGACTACCAAAACCAAGATGGCTGTCTATAATGCCTGCATCGTCAGCACCCTCCTATACGGGAGCAAGGCATGGACAACCTACAGCAAGCAAGGGCAGAAGCTAAATAGTTTCTACCTGCGAAGCCTCTGCCGTATCCTCGGCATCAGTTGGAGAGACAAGGTTCCCAACACCAAGGTCCTGGACTGCGCTGGTCTCCCCACCATGTATACACTACTCAGACTGCACAGAATGCGCTGGATTGGCCGTGTGCACTGCATGGAGGATGGCAGAATACCTAAGGTCTCTATGGAGAACTTGCCGTTGGCAAACAACCTCGTGGCCGCCCACAGCTGACATACAACGACGTGTGTAAACGAAATATGAAAGGCTTGGAAATCAACCCCGGGAGCTGGGAAGACATTGTGGCAGACCACAGCAGCTGGCGCTGCCTCCTCCATAAGCAACAGAAGGAAGGTGAAGAGAAAATCACCAATGAGACATTGAAAAAATGGCCAGGTGAGAAGAGAAACAACAACTGACTCCACCATCTATTCACATCTGCTCCTCATATGGCAAGGTCTGCCATTCCCGCAGAGGCCTCATAAGCCACAGACGACAGGCATTGTTTAGAGTGAAGCACTACGAACTGACAGTCAAAGGGCACAGTTTCCATGGTCGATTTCGACCAAAGGAGGCCTACTACTCCAGAAGTGAAAAGAGTGTCAGACAGAGTGATGAGTCTCAAGTTAGAAATTGAAGGGGTGATGTTCAATGTTGTTAGTGCTTATGCCCCACAGGCAGGATGTGAGCTAGAAGAGAAGGCGAGATTCTGGAGTGAGTCAGATGAAGTGATGCAGAGTACCCCCAGAAGTGAAAGAGTGGCCATTGGTGCAAACTTCAATGGACATGTTGGTGTGGGCAACAGAGGGGACGAGGAAGAGATGGGCAGGTTTGGTATCCAGGACAGAAACACAGAAGGACAGATGTTGATAGACTTTGCAAAATGGATGAAAATGGCTGTGGTGAATACTTTTTTCCAGAAGAGACAGGCGCATAGGGTGACTTATAAAAGTGGAGGAAGCTGAAAAAGGAAGAGTGTTGTGTCAGGCTTTGGGTGGTCAGGAAGTGCTTCCGGATGACTGGACAACCACAGCAAATGTTACCAGGGAGATGGGTAGGAGAGAACTTGATGTGTCCTCTGGAAAGAAAATTAGATAAGAAGACTTGGTGGTGGAATGAAGTACAGGAGTGTGTACAAAGGAAGAGGCTAGCTAAGAAGAAGTGGGACATACAGAGGACTGAAGAGAGTAAACAGGAGTACAGGGAGACGCAGCTTAACATGAAGGTAGTGGTGTCAAAGGCCAAACAGAGGATGTATAATGACTTGTATGCTAGGTTGGACTGTAAGGAGGGAGGAAATGATTTATACAGGTTGGCAAAGCAGAGAAATAGAGATGGGGAGGACGTGCAGCAAGTTAGAGTGATTAAGGACAGAGAGGGAAATGTCTTGACAGAAGTGTGCTAGGAAGATGATAAGAGTACTTTGAATAGCTGATGAATGAGGAAAATGAGAGAGAGAGAGAAAAGAGTAGAAGATGTGACACTTGAGGACCATGAAGTAGCAAAGATCAGTCAGGGTGAAGTGAGGAGGGCAGTGAAGAGGATGAAGAGAGGAAAGGCAGTTGATCCTAATGACATACATGTGAAGGTATGGAAGTGTCTAGATGAGGTAGCAGTAGATTTTCTGACAAGAACATTCAACACAGTCTTAGAGAGTGAGTGGATGCCGGAGGAATGGAGAAGAATGAAAAAGAAAAGTGTACAAGATGGTGATGAGGCCAGCAATGTTGTATGGTTTAGAAACAGTGGTACTGAGGAAAAAGACAGGACGCAGACCTGGAGGTAACAGAGATGAAAATGTTGAGGTTCTCTTTGGGAGTAACGAGGATGGATAGGATCAGGAATGAGTACATCAGAGGGACAGCACATGTGAGAGGTTTTCGAGACAAAGTCTGAGGGGCTAGATTGAGATGGTTTGGCCATGTGCAGAGGAGGGATAATGAATATTTTGGTAATTGGATACACAATGCTTCACATTACAGTCCATACACATGAGACTAATTTGTTGTTGTAACTAAGGTGTGTGTGTGTGTGTGTGTGTGTGTGTGTGTGTGTGTGTGTGTGTAAATGGAGAAGTAAAAGTTTGTGTTATGTAAGTTTATCGTAACATCGCAAAAATGTTTTGAGCTGATAGAATGTAGTTGTGGTTAAATTCCTGTTTCTCATTTCAGAAATATATGGTACCAGTTAACTTCAGCATCCTGATATTATGGTTACAGCATGTTACAGCAAGAAAAGGTCCTGGGTTTGAGTCCCAGGTTCGGTGAAGATGTTTCTCTTCGGAGTTTTCATGTTCCTTTCATGCTTGAATTGTTTTCTTCAGGTTCTCTGGTTTCCTCCCATAGGTTAAAGACATGCAGGATGGGCTGAATGCCTTTTCCCAATTGCTCCTTGGTGTGAAGTTAATGGTTGTGTGGGTGTGTGAGAGCTCTGGGATGGAAGAGTGAGGTAGCTGTTCAGGGTTAACCTTGACTTCACCTCGAGAATGTTGTGTTTGGCTCCACCCTCACTATGATCCAAAAAAAAGGATGAAGCAGTTCGGCTGAGTGAATCAATGGTTTCCGTTGGGTGTCATTTCAGATTCCCACCAGCAGATGGCATCTTTATATTACTTATTTATCTTTTTAAACGATTGAAGGAGAAAAACAATAGTGTTTGATTGTATCCACACACACAACAGCTGTACTTCATCCATTTAATTTATTAGATTCAATTATGAAGTAAAACTCAGTGTGAACGGTAAATGATTTTATTAATATTTAATTTGAGATGAAAACTCCCAAAATCATAATGTATATAAAACAGATTGGAGGATTAAATGATTGTAATCTAAAAATGATGTTGATGTAAAAACACAAACTCCAGGAATTAAAATAAATTGTACAGCATTTTTAAAAGGGAAAATGAATTTCTAATCTTCATCAGAAAAATCAAATATTTATTTTTATTCTCAACATTTAATAAATGATTAAAATCTGTGAGGTGTAAATTTAAGTAATTCAGTATTAAATACAGAAGTGATGATCAGTGATGATCAGTCTCTGGGTGTCACGTGTTTTCCATCAGCAGACAGGATGATATTGGGATGAGCTGCATCAGGATCCAGAGTCACATCCACTGAGAGAACCACACAGTGAGGATGCAGAAAAAATATCAAATCATCATCATCATCAGTGGATCAGATTCATTCGGATTTATAAGAGGATTTGTAGAAATTTAAATAATGAAAGATTTTGAAATTATTCTGTAAAAAGAGGAAACTTGTGCAGTTTATGGGCGGAGCCTGTCAAAGATGAGAAATATCCCGTGTTTTTGTTTTTTTTTCTGAAGCTTTACGTGAGTGATTTATTTCTGTTTGAAATTTTTGTCCCTGTTATCTCCTGGAATTAAATTATTGAATTTGTACAAAATAAATAAACAAATAAAGTTCAAGATCGTTATCAGAGTATTCAATTACTGTATTTGCATGAAATGTAAACATCTTTCCCATTATAATCAGAATAAATTTGTGGGATTTGAAAGATAAATATTTAAAGTAACCGTTCTTTTGTGATCAGGAAATTGGACTACTGTTGGTCGAAGAAGGAGAGGCGGGAGGCGTGTCCGTTGCCAGAGAGAGAAGAGGAAATGCATGAGTCTAGGACTGAAAGTAGGGACTTTGAATGTTGGAACTATGACAGGAAAAGGTAGAGAGCTGGCTGATATGATGCAGAGGAGGAAGGTGGACATACTGTGTGTTCAGGAGACCAGGTGGAAAGATCGCAAGGCTAGAAGCATAGGAGCAGGGTTTAAGCTGTTTTATCATGGTGTGGATGGGAAGAGAAATGGAGTCGGAGTCATCTTGAAGGAGGAGTTTGCCAGGAATGTTCTAGAAGTGAAAAGAGTGTCAGACAGAGTGACATTGGGGCAGACTTCAATGGACATGTTGGTGCAGGAAACAGAGGGGACGAGGAAGTGATGGGCAGGTTTGGTATCCAGGACAGGAACGCAGAAGGACAGATGTTGGTAGATTTTCTTCCAGAAGAGAGAGGAGCATAGGGTGACTTATAAAAGTGGAGGTAGGAGCACACAGGTAGACTACATCTTGTGCAGGCGACGTAATTTGAAGGAAGTCAGTGACTGCAAAGTAGTAGAGGGTGAGAGTGTTGCCAAACAGCATAGGATGGTGGTGTGCAGGATGATGCTGATGGTGAGGAAGGTGAAGAAGGCAAAGGCAGAGCAGAAGACAAAGTGGTGGAAGTTGAAAAAGGAAGAGTGTCGGCTTGTCTTCAAGGAGGAGTTGAAACAGGCTTTGGGTGGTCAGGAAGTGCTTCCAGATAACTGGACAACTACAGCTAATGTGATCAGGGAGACAGGTAGGAGAATACTTGGTGTGTCATCTGGAAGGAAAGTAGATAAGGAGACTTGGTGGTGGAATGAGGAAGTGCATGAGTGTGTACAAAGGAAGAGATTAGCTAAGAAGAAATGGGACATTGAGAAAACCGAAGAGAGTAAACAGGAGTACAGGGAGACACAGCGTAAGGCAAAGGTAGCAGTGTCAAAGGCCAAACAGAGTGCATTTGATGACTTGTATGCTCGGTTGGAAAGTAAGGAGGGAGAAAATGATTTATACAGGTTGGCACAACAGAGAAATAGAGATGGGAAGGACGTGCAGCAAGTTAGATTGATAAAGGACAGAGAGGGAAATGTATTGACTGATGACAGAAGTGTGCTGGGAAGATGGAAAGAGTACTTTGAAGAGCTGATGAATGAGGAAAATGAGAGAGAAAAAGAGTAGAAGAGGTGACTGTTGAGGACCAGGAAGTAGCAAAGATTAGTAAGGGTGAAGTGAGGAGGGCATTGAAGAGGATGAAGAATGGAAAGGCAGTTGGTCCTGATGACATACCGGTGGAGGTATGGAAGTGTCTAGGAGAGGTAGCAGTAGATTTTCTGACAAGAACATTTAACAAGGTCTTAGAGAGTGAGAGGATGCCAGAGGAATGGAGGAGAAGTGTGCTGGTGCCCATTTTTAAGAACAAAGGGAGACGTGCACGGTTGTGGCAACTACAGAGGGATAAAGTTGATGAGCCATACGATGAAGTTATGGGAAAGAATAGTGGAAGCTAGACTAAGGGCAGAGGTCAGCATTTGTGAACAACAGTTTGGTTTCATGCCAAGAAAGAGCACCACAGATGCAGTGTTTGCCTTGAGGATGTTAATGGAGAAGTACAGAGAAGGTCAGAGGGAGCTGCATTGTGCCTTTGTGGATCTGGAGAAAGCATATGACAGGGTGCCGAGAGAAGAACTGTGGTATTGCATGAGGAAGTCTGGAGTGGCAGAGAAGTATGTTAGAGTGGTGCAGGACATGTATGAGAGATGTAAGACAGTGGTGAAGTGTGCTGTCGGTGTGACACAAGAGTTCAAGGTGGAGGTGGGACTGCATCAAGGGTCAGCTCTCAGCCCCTTCTTGTTTGCTATGGTGATGGACAGGCTGACAGACGAGGTTAGACAAGATTCCCCATGGACTATGATGTTTGCAGATGACATTGTGATCTGTAGTGAGAGCAGAGAACAAGTGCAGGAAAATCTAGAGAGGTGGAGGTATGCCCTGGAAAGGAGGGGAATGAAGATTAGCCTCAGTAAGACAGAATACATGTGCATGAATGACAAGGACCAACGAGGAACGGTGAGATTACAGGGAGCAGAGATAAGAAAGGTGGAGGATTTTAAGTACTTAGGCTCAACAATCCAGAGCAATGGAGAGTGTGGAAAAGAGGTCAAGAAGAGTGTACAGGCAGGTTGGAATGGTTGGAGAAAAGTGTCCGGTGTGATGTGTGATAGGAGGGTATCGGCAAGAATGAAAGGAAAAGTGTACGAGACGGTGTTGAGGCGAACGATGTTGTATGGGTTAGAAACAGTGGCCCTGGGGAAAAGACAGGAGGCAGAGTTGGAGGTAACAGAGATGAGGTTCTCTTTGGGAGTAACGAGGATGGATAGGATTAGGAATGAGCACATCAGAGGGACAGCACATGTAAGACGTTTTGGAGACAAAGTCAGAGAGGCTAGATTGAGATGGTTTGGACATGTACAGAGGAGGGATAGTGAGTATATTGGTAATAGGATGCTGAGGCTGGAACTACCAGGCAAAAGGCCCAGAGGAAGACCAAAGAGACGATTCATGGATGTGGTGAAGGAGGACATGAAGGTCGTTGGTGTAAGAGAAGAAGATGCAAAGGATAGGGTGAGATGGAGGCAGATGATTCGCTGTGGCGACCCCTGAAGGGAAAAGCCGAAAGGAAAAGAAGCGACCCATAAACCAGAACAATATTGAAAATGATCCACACAGATAACACCAACAGGAACATCGGACATGGTGGATCTATTTATCATCATCATCATCATCATCATCATCATCAGCAGCAGCAGCAGCATTATCATCATCTTCCGCTAAGTCCGGGGTCGGGTCGCGGGGGCAGCAACCTAAGCAAAGAGGTCCAGACGTCCCTCTCCCCAGCCACTTCCTCCAACTCTCCCGGGGGGACACCAAGGCGGTCCCAGACAAGCCGAGAGACATAGTCCCTCCAGCGTGTTCTAGGTCGACCCCGGGGTCTCTTCCCGGTTGGACATGCCCGAAACACCACACCAGGGAGGCGTCCGGGGGGCATTCTGACCAGATGCCCGAGCCACCTCAACTGGCCCCTCTCAATGCGGAGGAGCAGCGGATCTACTCCGAGCTCTCCCCGGATGGCGGAGCTTCTCACCTTATCTCTAAGGGAGAACCCCGCCACCCGGCGAAGGAAGCTCATTTCAGCCGCTTGTATCCGTGATCTTGTTCTTTCGGTCATTACCCAAAGCTCGTGACCATAGGTGAGGGTTGGAACGTAGATCGACTGGTAAATTGAGAGCTTTGCCTTGTGGCTCAGCTCCTTCTTCACCACGACGGACCGGTACAGGCACCGCTTAACAGCAGAGGCTGCAGCGATCCGTCTGTCGATCTCTCGCTCCATCCTTCCCTCACTCGTAAACAAGACCCCAAGATACTTAAAGTCCTCCACTTGGGGCAGGACCTCATTCCCGACCCGGAGGGTGCATTCCACCATTGTCCGACTGAGAACCATGGCCTCGGACTTGGAGGTACTGATCTTCATCCCGGCTGCAAATCGCTCCAGTGAGAGCTGGAGGGCCCGACTTGATGAAGCCAAAAGGACAACATCATCCGCAAAAAGCAGAGACTATATCCGATGGCCACCAAACCAGAACCCCTTATCACCTCGACTGTGCCTAGAAATTCTGTCCATAAAAATTATAAACAGAATCGGTGACAAAGGACAGCCTTGGCGGACTCCAACTCCCACCGGAAACGAATTCGACCTGTTGTTACCAATACGGACCAAACTCTGGCTCCGGTGATACAGCGACCGAATGGCTTGTAACAACGGATCCGGAACGCACGCCCCACAAGGTCGTTCGAGGGACACGGTCGAAAGCCTTCTCCAAATTCACAAAGCACATGTGGACAGATTGGGCAAACTCCCATGCCCCCTCCAGAATTCTGTGGAGCGTATAGAGTTGGTCAAGAGTGCTATGGCCAGGACGAAAACCACATTGTTCCTCCTGTATCCGAGGTTTGACTATCGGTCGGATCCTCCTTTCTAGTAACCCTGCATAGACTTTCCCAGGTAGGCTGAGGAGTGTAATTCCCCGATAATTGGAACACACCCTTCGGTCCCCCTTCTTAAAAATCGGGACCACCACCCCAGTTTGCCAATCCAGAGGTACAGCCCCCAATGACCAGCGATGTTGCAGAGACGTGTCAACCAAGACAGTCCTACAGCATCTAGAATCCTGAGATATTCCGGGTGGATCTCGTCCAACCCCGGAGCTCGACCACTGAGGAGCTTTTTGACAACCTCAGTGACCTCTGCTCCAGTGATGGGCGAACCCCCACCAAAACCCCCAGGGTCTTCCTCTTCCACGGAGGGCATGTTGGTGGGATTGAGGAGGTCCTCAAAGTATTCCCTCCACCTCTCGCTGACATTCCCAGTCGAGGTAAGCAGCTCCCCACCTCCACTGTAAACAGTGTTTATGGAGAACTGCTTCCCCCTCCTAAGGTGTCGGATGGCGATCCAGAACCTTTTTGAGGCCAACCGATAATCACTCTCCAGGCCCTCACTGAACTCCTCCCACGCCCGAGATTTTGCATCTGCGACAGCCTCGGCTGCAGCACGTTTGGTCTGCCGGTACCTGTTTGTTGCCTCAGGAGTCCTACAGGCTAATAAAACCCGATAGGCCTCCTTCTTCAGCTCAACGGCCCCCTTCACCATAGGTGTCCACCACCGGGTTCGGGGATTACCGCCACGACAAGCACTGACGACCTTACGGCCACAGCTATGGGCTGCCGTCTCAGCAATGGAGGCACGAAACATGGCCCATTTGGATTCCATGTCCCCCGCCTCCTCCGGGACGTGGTTGTAGCTCTGCCAGAGGTGGGAGTTAAAGGCCTCTCGGACAGGGGACTCCGACAAACGTTCCCAGCAGACCCTGATTAAGTCTGGAAGCCAGCCTCCCCCACCACCAAAGCCAACTCACCACCAGGTAGTGATCGGTAGACAGCTCAGCGCCTCTCTTCACCCGAGTGTCCAGAACATATGGTCGCAAGTCCGATGACACGACTACAAAGTCAATCATCGAATTGCGACCGAGTGTGTCCTGGTGCCAAGTGCACTTATGGGCACACTTATGTTCGAACATGGTGTTCGTGATAGACAAACTGTGAAGAGCACAGAAGTCCAACAACGAAACACCATTCAGGTGTAGAAGATTTTTTCATTAGGTGATTTCATTCGGTGTGGAGAGGCCGTACCTACCAATCACACCCTTCCAGGTCACACTATCGTTGCCCACATGGGCGTTGAAGTCTCCCAAGACAATGAGTGAGTCTCCCGAGGGAGCGTTCTCTAACTCACCCCCCAAAGACTCCAAAAAGGGTGGGTACTCTGAACTGTCATTTGGTGCATAAGCACAAATAACAGTCAGGACCCGCTCCCCACCCGAAGACGGAGGGAAGCTACCCTTTCGTCAACCGGGGAGAACCCCAACATTTGGGCACCGAGACGGGGGGGCAACAAGAATACCCACACCGGCTCACCGCCTCTCCCCATGAGCAACTCCAGAATAGAATAAGGTCCAGCCTCTCTCGAGATGGGTGGTTCCAGAGCCCAAGCTATGCTTGGAAGTGAGCCCGACTATGTCTAGTCAGTATCTCTCCACCTCGCGCACCAGATCAGGCTCCTTCCCCGCCAGAGAGGTGACATTCCATGTCCCGAGGGTCAGAGTAAGTAGCCGAGGATCAGTCCGACAGAACCCATACCTTCGGCTGCCACCCAACTCTCACTGCACCTGACCCCTAAAACTACTCCCACGGGTGATGGGTCCATGGGAGGGCGGACCCATGTCTCCTTTTCGGGCTAGGCCTGGCCAGGCTCCATGGGCAGAAGCCCGACCACCAGGCGCTCACCTTTGAGCCCCACCCCTGGGCCTGGCTCCAGGGGGGAACCCTGGTGACCCACGTCTGGGCAAGGGAGACTGCTTCCTGTGTTCTCTTATAGATGTCATCGGGGTTTTCTGAATCGCACTTCGTCTGGACCTTCACCCAGGACCTGTTTGCCTTGGGTGACCCTACCAGGGGCATTATGCCCCCGACAACATAGCTCCTAGGATCATTAGGTCACGTAAATGCCTCCACCACGATAAGGTGGCAATTCAGGGAGGGGTATTTATTTTCACTGAGCTGGAACTCCAGCTGTTCATCTATACAGGACAGTCACTTGGAAACAGTGGTGACGACATTATGTAGAGAATGCAAAATGAAATTATCTACAATTAGTTTATTTTGGTGAGTTGCACAACAATGAGACGGAAAAGTTAGATGCAGTAAAATCCCTCACAGACTGCAACCATCATCATCCTCAGCAGGACCTGTGTAATCACGCACATCTGCAAATGGGGACAAAGTTCTATCTGGGAACCAAAGGAACCAACATTTCAAGTTAAAACCCAAACAGGAAGTGACATGGGTCTGCAGTGAGGAGGATAATGAGAGACTTTAAAATTTCCTTTTATCTGGAGAGATCCACAGATGAAAATAAGTGTGATGATGCAGTGGTGTGATGCTGATCTGTACATTTTAATATGAGAAGAAATCCGAAACCTCACTGTACCTGCATACTGCTGAATCCTCTTCAGTTCTGTAGAAACTAAAAACAACAAAACATCACTTTCATTAGATTTCAGATGGTTTATAAACAACATATTTTACGGTCGTGTCTGAAAAAAAGCAAATTCTGAAAGTTTCTCACCTGCTTCCTTTAACTTCTCATTGAGTGTTTGAGTGAGTTTCTCATTGAGATTCTTCTGAAGCTGAGACAGTGCTGTCCTCACAGCATCCCCATTCGGAGGAGTGTTAATACTGATCTCAGTCCAGTTCTTGGTGTGTGGCAGGTGGCACACGGAGGAGTAAATCTACAATAGAGCAGGAGAGAGGAGAAATCCCTCAGCATGGTGAGTGATGTTCTGTGAAGTTCTGCATTGTCAGTGAGAGAGGAACACTGACCTGTAGGAGATGGAGATGCTCCTCAGTGTGTGAGAGCTGCTCCAGTTCAGTGTCTCTCCTCTGTAACTCAGTGATTTCCTGCTCCAGATCTTTAATGAGTCCTTCAGCCTGCCGCTCTGCTGCTTTCTGCTTCTCTTCCATCACTTGGAGCAGCTCAGCCTGACTTCTCACAATGGAACGAATCAGAGCAGTGAAGATCTTAACACTATCTGCTTTCTGTTTCTCTGTCTCTCTAAAGGAGAAACAAATCTTCACTTCCATCATATTCACTGAGTAGACTGAATAGTGAACAAGTGTTTCATAGCAATTTGCTCATTCCTCCAAAAGAAAAAGAAAATGACTGAATGCAGATGTGAATGTAAATAAATGTGAGTGCGGATGTGAGTGCGACTCATGTCATGTTGTACACACTTTGCTGATCTGAGTGATTGATCTCTTTAATCTTTGTCAGTGGCTCCTCAATTATGTGCTGCACATCTGTCTGGGTTTTTTTTACCAGCTGAATCTGAGATCAGAGCAGAAGGAAAATTATTTCACCGCATTTTAATCTATTATCTGTTTGTTTTAGTAAAAGTGACTTTTCAGAGTTATTTCTATGGAATTTAAACTCAAAACTTTCATATCTGATCAATCACTGGATAAATGATTACATACATACATACATACATACATACATACATACATACATTATCATTCAAAAAATGTCCAGAATAATGTCAATCAGTGTTTTTCACCTTCCTGTCTCTGCTCTCCTCTTCTATAGGAACAGTGTTGTGATTCTTGTGGTCTCCATTAGTGCAGAACTGACACACACATGTCTGATCATCTCTACAGAACAGATCCAGAGCTGTCTCATGTTTCTGGCATATGTAGTCCTCCAGATTCTCCACAGGATTTATTAGTTTGTGTTTCTTGTGTCTGGGAATAATATTGTGTGGCTCTAAATGATTTGTACAGAAACTTGCACCACAATCCAGACAGGATTTCAGGGCCTTCAGCTTCTCTTCAGTGCAGATGTCACAAAGAACCTCGGGTTTTTCAGGGCAACTTTTCTTCTTGAAGTGATCCACAAACTCTCTCATTGTTGTATTAATCGTCAATTCAGGTTTCTTGGTGAATCCCTCTTTACATAATGGACAGTGACAGTGTGGACTCTTCTCCCAGCACAGTGTAAGGCAGCTCTTACAGAAGATGTGTCCACATGGAGTGGTGACTGGATCAGTGAAAACATCCAGACAGATGGAACACAGCAGCTGCTCTTTAGAAACTACATTTAATAAAACAATAAATTAATAATATTTGTTTATCCGATGATAATATCTTTATACATTGTCTCGACATGCTACATACATAGTGTTTGGGGGCAAGTCATAGACCAGAATTATCTGTACTTTTTATGATATAGTTTTAGATCAATGTGAATACATATTTCATATAAATACAAATAGTAAAATATCTGTGGATCATGACACCATTGTTCTCATAATTTGAAATTATTGTCACAAAATCAACAAAAAACAATTACACCATCATCCTATTCCATTTAATTTCTATCAGAAGGTTCTCAGACTGAAAACACTTTATTAA
The DNA here is from genome assembly GCA_024760905.1 of Plotosus lineatus. Taxonomy (NCBI): domain Eukaryota; kingdom Metazoa; phylum Chordata; class Actinopteri; order Siluriformes; family Plotosidae; genus Plotosus; species Plotosus lineatus. The sequence goes on along the minus strand of CM045734.1, from coordinate 9,536,585 downwards.
ATGATGTGACGCATGCACCATGCCCCATGTTGTTACAACAACAAATTACTACTGCTGAACTGCTTAATAAAAATAAAATATATCATTATTTTCAAATTATTTTCATGGTGTATAGACTGCGTCACTTACATGAACCTGGTTCCTCTATGCTCCTCCTTTTTCTTTCTTTTACTGATGATGAAGATTCAGCCATTTTCTTTCTCCTATGTTTTTAATCTTTCCATTAATAAATCACATCATTCAGTTCACACCTGTAACAGAAGGGGGTGAAACACATTAATCTGTTACACTCAACTTTTTATCTTCATTAGATTCATAAACACATATTTCACTGATCATCCTCACAGCTCTGAGCTCAGTAACTCTACCGTTCAGTTTCTCACTTCCTGATACAGTATAGAAGTGTTTATGTTTCACCCAGTGTTCACCTCTGCACTTCTAACACACACACACACACACACACACACACACACACACACACAGTTGGGTAAATGTATTTATTAAGTATAAAGTAAGTATAATTGCATTGTTAGTTGTATTGAAGTGTTATTGCTGGAGTCAGTTCAATTCTAAACTTTTAATCAGTTAATAAAACAGAATGACCTTTGACCCTGTTTTTCAGTTTACTGATCACTGATTATTAAAGTTGGAGTTTTGCACACATTGTGATAATCAGTTTGTATTTCAGGTTCAGTATTTGCGCAGTGTGTTAGAGATGCTGTCTCTGTGTGATATTGTTAATGTTTGCAGTTGATCCTGGTAAATCACACTCTGATCTATAAAACACTCACTGAAATACACACCTTTAGTTTACTCTCCTCTTTTCAGGGACCGAGAAATTCTCCTGCAGCTCAGTTCAGAAATTAATGTAGAAAGATGGATTTGTTCTTCACACCAACAAACTGATTTTCTGTTTCACTTTCGTCACTTCCGGGTTGAGTTTATTCTGGCTGATAAAAGACGGCTCGTAGGTGTAATCACAGAGCAGTTTCATCCTCCCTCAGGATCTACAGTACTATCAATGTATTACTCGGTGAAGTTGAAACAAGAAAAAGTTTCTCATATTTAAAATCCAAAATGTGTTCAAAATGCACAGTTTAGGTTTCTGAAAAATGTAAAAGGAAAAAAAAAAGGATTGTTGTTTTTTATTAATTTTGTTAATTATTTGGCTTATGGATCAAGTATCTCAGTCGGTAGCTGTTTAATTTTTAAAGAGTATGAATTGTATAAGCGATATTGTAAATAAAAATTATAAATCTGTATTTTTCCTGCTTTTCCTTACATTTTTGTTTTGTTCTCATTCCAAATATTATATTCCAGTTTGACATCTTATTCTGTGTTGTTCTTCTTCTCTTTTTTATTTATTGTTGCATTTATACAGGTGATACACAGAGTGATGAATTTAAAAATATTACATAAAAAAATATGAAAAATTTGTTTCCAAAAACAGATATGTCCAGTTTTTTTTATTTATGATGAACAAAATTTTCAAAACCCAACCCCCCCGCCCCCACAAACATTGCTGACTTCTCTAAAGAATGGGCTTCACAGCCATCATCGTGTTTCTACCTTGCGATGGCCTGGTGATCTATCCAGGGTGCACCCGATATACAATAGATAATCATCTATTTGTTACTGTGAGGCAATAACATGACTATTCATACCCCCCAAAATTCTATTCCTAAAGGATTTGCCGTGTTTCGTACCATCCATCAGTTATTCAATTTCAAGCAGTTTCTCAGTCTAAGTTCTCAGTTTGTCAACAAACACCACCACAGCATGATACCGTTTTTCAATATAGAAGTGCTTTTGGGGTGATGAGAGATGTTGGGATTGTGCAATCAATTTTCCTTGTTCAATTTCGTTCCCTACAGTACATGGCGGTGGCTCTTGATTCGTCATACTACAGACGCTCCCTGACTTACGTTCATCCGTTTTACGTTTTTTCGATTTTACGCCCCCCCCCAAAAAAAAATACAAAATTTAAGTTTAGATGTACCTACGTAGTACGCTGACATAATGGTAATGACGGAATGACACTGCGTCTATTGTTTACAAAAGACAGACTGAGTGCCCCTCCTTCCCAGTTCAGTTTTATGTATATATGTTCTAAACGAGTTCAATGGCACCCTTGCACACTTGAAAGACCGGAAGTCCATATAACCCACAGCAAGTACACTACTTTCGCAAGTACACTACTTTCGGTATTGAGCGTTTCACATATTGTAAGCTTGATTGGCTGTTCAAAGCTTAATGTAAAGTGATTCGGTATAAATAAGTGACTTATTTGAAATTAATGTTGATATTATTTGATATAGTTGATATTATTTTACAATGTTATGTTTATAATAATTCATTTAGGGGTGTTTTATGAGATACAGTAATGGTATTTACGGATGTATAGTGCAGTATGAGCATCATACATCACACGTCATACATCACTATAACAACTTACGCTCACTTTCAACTTCCGTTCGACCATCCGGAACCAATTAAAAACATAACTCGGGGATTGTCTGTATATACAACAATGCGTTTTCCACTTCAGCTCTTCTTTTCTTTTTGGCTTTTTCCCATTCTCTAGAGCTGCCACAGCGAATCATCTGATTCGCACATTTGATTTGGCATGTTTTTTTTTTTTTTACGTCGGATGCCCTTCCTGTCACAACCCTTTATCAGGGGACAGAAACACGCTGACAACTTTACAGCCTCCTCTTTACGAAAGTCAGCAATGGTTCTTTTACATGCCTCTCACCATAGACAGTGAGAGACATGGCCGGCCTATGATAACCCAGTTAGCTGCTCTGGGGGGGACAGTGACAACCTTGTGGGGACTCGAACCCCCAACCTTAGAATCAGCAATCCAGCGCCCTATACCACTAGACCAGGGGTCGGGAACCTTTTTTGCTGCGAGAGCCGAAAAAACCCAAATTTTAAAATCTAATCCTAGGAGAGCCATATGTATATTTTAATACCAAAAACAGCTAAATGGAAGAGGAAAATCAACGAGTTTATAGTATAATAAGACAGAATTTATTTTGAACAACATTGTAACTTAATAGCAACAACATTGTAAGTTAATAACAAGAAACTAACAATTATTTATAATTATAACAATCAGCTGGTCTGCAGGCTGAGGTTTTATTCATATCTGTCCATGTTTACTTGCCCGCTCTGCTTGTTCACCGCTGTCTGAGGCCCTCAGGTCAGCAACTTCTTATCTAAATCGAAGAAGACCAACAATATATATATTATAATAAGACTCTGTTATAACATGTTGTTCAAAATAAAATCAAAGGTATGTATTCATAAGAAAAGTACTTCTGACTTACTATTAATGCGACTTTTGGTGTTGCATGGTTTTGCTGATGGCTTTGTAGTCCGGTTGATAGGTGGTGAGGTTCAGCTTCATACAGGCGTTTAGGCTTCCATCTTTTAAACGTGATCGCAGGTTGGTTTTGATGTGTTTTAGGTGTGAGAACGACTGTTCGCATGCATATGTAGATCCAAACATGGTCAATACAGCAAGACTCACACGCTGCAGTGTTTTGTACGTGACGGGAAGCGCGTTCCAGGTTTTGACAATCAGCTGGTCTGCGCGCTGAAGTCTGGCCATGTCTGTCCATTTGTGTTTGCTTGCCAGCTCTGCTTGTTCTCGTGCAAGGCTTTCCAAATCTTCATTCAGTGACTTGAACTTATTAACCCACATGTCTGTGGCCTTCAGGTCAGCAACTTCTACTTCAAAATCTCTGACAGAGACATTGGGGATGAAACTCAGGTTTACTTTGTCCACAGCACACTCATGCGGATGAGTGATGAATTGAAGAAGACTAGTGTGCTCACGAAAGTCCCCAAAGCGTGCTTTGAATGACGTCAGGAGAGAAGATGTGAAAACCGCGAGCTGATGGAGATCAAAATGTTCAGTGGAGTCACTTGCTGTGCACTCATCTTTAAATACTTTCAGTTTTTCAAAGTGTAGTAAACGACCAGTCTCAATATCCGCAGTAAAGATTTCCAGCTTGTTTTGAAATGCAAAGACTGCCTGTTGAAGGGATAAGACTGTATTTCCAATGCCTTGCATTTTCACATTGAGATGGTTCAGATGCCCAGTCATGTCCACAAGATAATAAAACTTGAGGAGCCACTCAGTGTCCGCTAGCTGGGGATACTCAATGCCTTTCATTTGAAGAAAAGTCCGTATTTCGCTCAGGCAAGCTGCAAAGCGGCTAAGCACCTTCCCTCTTGACAGCCAACGCACATTACTGTGCAAAACAAGACCGGGATAATTATTCTCCACTTCATCCAACAGTGCTTTAAACTGGCGATCGTTTAAAGCTCGGGCAACAATAAAGTTGACCACCCGAATGACCAGTGACATCACGTCATCAAGCTGCTTGTCACACATTTGCGCACAAAGTACCTCCTGATGTAGAATACAGTGGAAGCTGAGGATGGGTCTGTTCTCCTGCTCATGAAGCAGCGCTACAAATCCTCTGTTTTTCAACACCATGCACGGAGCACCATCGGTACACACAGAAATAAGTTTATCCATTGGTAGATTCTTTTCATTTGCAAACTCCATGAAAGACTTGAATAAATCCTCTCCTCTCGTTGTCCCTTTTAGTGGCAAAACGGCAAGACTTTCCTCACGCAGCGAGTCACCATCAACATAGCGTGCAATAATACTGAACTGGGATAAATGACTGACATCTGTTGATTCATCCAAAGCGAGGGAAAAAAACTCCGCTGCATTTATGTCATTCACTTGTTTTTCTCCACTTGATTCGACATCATGATGGCACGATCGTGTACAGTTCTTGCTGAAAGAGGCATATCTTTTATCCGTTTGATTATTTTGTCTTTATCCTTAAAGTCGTCAAAAGCTCGTTGGCCACATCAAGCATGAATGATTTGGCATAATCGCCATCTGTAAACGGCTTCCCGCTCCTCACAATTGCTAAAGAACCAGCAAAGCTAGCAGAGTTAAAATCACCTTGTTTGGCCCATACACGGAGCTGCTGCTGACTAGCCTGGACTGTGGAAAGTAGTTCTTGACAGACCTTCTTTCTGTTGTCTCCCACTGGATATTTCGCTGCAAATGTGGCATGGCGTGTGTCGAAGTGTCGCTTTATATTTGACCGTTTCATCGAGGAAATTTTATCATTCCATATAAGACACACTGCACAACCTGCTCTCTCAATAAAGGCAAATTGCTCTGTCCATTCCTGCTGAAACGTACGGTAATCTTCATCTTTTTTCCTTTTCGTCATCTTCTTGATTAGAAGGGTTTACTCTGCATAAACAAGCTAACCAAAAACGAGGAAATATTACTTCTTTGCTTCAAAATGACTTGTGCAGGTTGTTGTAAATTATCCATTAAAATTAGACTTTCCGGGTAGCGGACCCTCCCGCTCACCGGAGCACAGATTGGCTGTTAGCCTGTTGGCTTTTAGCTTTTTTTTTTCTAGGCTGTTAGCGTGCCTGAACGAAAAGTTGCAGGTGAAAATATATATAAATTAAAATGTGTGTATTTATTTATTTATTTTTTTTTACATGGTTTTTTCTGACTTTATTATTATTATTATTATTTATTTTGCTAAAGTAACATTATTAGTAAAATTATTGATTGATTTGTTTCGTTCAGAAATTTTCAGAGAGCCAGATGCCGTCATCAAAAGAGCCATATATGGCTCCCGAGCCATAGGTTCCCAACCCCTGATTTAGAGGACCTCCTCTATGGTGAACGAGCCTCAGGCAAGAGAAGTGTTGGCAGGCCTCACTTGCGATACAAAGACGTCTGCAAGCGTGACATGAAAGCCCTGAACATCAACACCGAGAACTGGGAAGAGGTAGCAGTTGACCGTAGCAAATGGCGCACTACTTTCCAGAAACAACTCAAGATTGGAGAAGAACAGATCCATGCCATTACCAGGGAAAAGAGAGCCAAGCAAAAGGCTTGCACTCCAGCCATACCATCAAACGGTATCTGCTCCAGATGCACTCGTGATTGCAACTCCCGCATTGGTCTTGCCAGCCACAGTCGGAAGTGCCAATAAAATTTGACTCTCTAACACGCGAAATCCATAGTCGGTAACGACTGACGGAGGCCTACTACTAAATATAATTACACAATTGAAGATGAAGAGAAACTCTTACCAGAAGTGAACAGAAGATAGCAGAACCAAATAAACTCAAAACATAAGGTGAGTGTAGAAGATTTAAAAATCTGTGGGGTAATGAATATTTCTTCAAAGAAATCAACACAAAGTGTTTGATTTGCACTGAAGCTGTTGCTGTGATGAAAGATTATAACGGTGTCTGTAGGCACCATGTGACCCAACATGAGAACCACACCTTGTACTTCGGTGCCCAACGAACACAGACAACCAAGCAAATGACAGTGAGCCTGCAAAATCAACAAGTTTATTTTATTTTATTTTTTTCCCATGCAAACAAAATACAGGAAAATGCCTCAACACCAGCTATAAAGTCACTCAACTTATTACCCAGCACGGCAAACCGTTTCCAGATGCTGGTTTCATAAAGTGGCGCCTTGTCAAAGTCTCAGAAATAATGCACACGAGTAAAGTTGAGGATTTCAAAAACATGAGTTTATCCAGAAATACAGCGGCATGGAGAATCAAGGACAGATCAGATGACTGAAACATCAGTTGAGAGGCTATGCTTGTGCTTTTGATTTTTCCTCGATAGTGTCTCTCCCCCTTATGCCGGTCCCAAGCCCGGATAAATGCAGAGGGTTGCGACAGGAAGGGCATCCGGCGTAAAACTTCTGCCACATTTAAAAATGCAAATGATCAAAACAAAATTCATACCGGATCGGTCGAGGCCCGGGTTAACAACGACCGCCATCAGTGCTGTCAACCAACAGGGTGCTGATGGAAATTGGACTACTGTTGGTCGAAGACGTCGAAGAAGGAGAGGCGGGAGGCGTGTCCGTAGGCAGAGAGAGAAGAGGAAATGCGTGAGCCTCGGACTGAGAGTAGGGACTTTGAATGTTGGAACTATGCAAGGAAAGATAGGGAGCTGGCTGACATGATGCAGAGGAGGGAAGGTGGACATACTGTGTGTTCAGGAGACAAGGTGGAAAGGTAGAAAGGCTAAAAGCTTAGGAGCAGGGTTTAAACTGTTTTATAATGGTGTGGATGGGAAGAGAAATGGAGTAGGAGTCATCTTGAAGGAGGGGTTTGTCAGGAATGTTCTAGAAGTGAAAAGAGTGTCAGACAGAGTGATGAGTCTCAAGTTAGAAATTGAAGGCGTGATAGTCAATGTTGTTAGTGCTTATGCCCCACAGGCAGGATGTAAGCTAGAAGAGAAGGAGAGATTCTGGAGTGAGTTAGATGAAGTGATGCAGAGTACCCCCAGAGGTGAAAGAGTGGTCATTGGAGCAGACTTCAATGGACATGTTGGTGCAGGCAACAGAGGGGCCGAGGAAGTGATGGGCAGGTTTGGTATCCAGGACAGGAACACAGAAGGACAGATGTTGATCGATTTTGCAAAAAGGATGGAAATGGCTGTGGTGAATACTTTCTTCCAGAAGAAACAGAAGCATAGGGTGACTTATGAAAGCGGAGGTAAGAGCACACAGGTAGACTACATCTTGTGTAGGCGATGTAATTTGAAGGAAGTCAGTGACTGCAAAGTAGTAGTGGGTGAGAGTGTTGCCAAACAGCATAGGATGGTGGTGTGCAGGATGACACTGATGGTGAGAAAGGTGAAAAAGGCAAAGGTAGAGCAGAAGACAAAGTGGTGGAAGCTGAAAAAGGAAGAGTGTCGTGGTGTCTTCAAGGAGGAGTTGAAACAGGCTTTGGGTAGTCAGGAAGTGCTTCCAGAGGACTGGACAACCACAGCCAATGTGATCAGGGAGACCGGTAGGAGAGTATTTGGTGTGTCCTCTGGAAGGAAAGTAGATAAGGAAACTTGGTGGTGGAATGAGGAAGTGCAGGAGTGCGTACAAAAGAAGAGGTTAGCCAAGAAGAAGTGGGACATTGAGAGGACCGAAGAGAGTAAACAGGAGTACAGGGAGACACAGCGTAAGGCGAAGGTAGCAGTGTCAAAGGCCAAACAGAGGGCGTATGATGACTTGTATGATAGGTTGAACAGTAAGGAGGGAGAAAATGATCTATACAGGATAGCACAGCAGAGAAATAGAGATGGGAAAGACGTGCAGCAAGTTAGAGTGATAAAGGACAGAGAGGGAAATGTATTGACTGATGACAGAAGTGTGCTGGGAAGATGGAAAGAGTACTTTGAAGAGCTGATGAATGAGGAAAATGAGAGAGAAAAAAGAGTAGAAGGGGTGACCGTTGAGGAGCAGGAAGTAGCAAAGATTAGTAAGGGAGAAGTGAGGAGGGCATTGAAGAGGATGAAGAGTGGAAAGGCAGTTGGCCCTGATGACATACCAGTTGAGGTATGGAAGTGTCTAGGGGAGGTAGCAGAAAGAAAGTGAGCAGATGCCAGAGGAATGGAGGAGAAGTGTGCTTGTGCCCATTTTTAAGAACAAGGGCGATGTACAGAGTTGTGGCAACTACAGAGGGATAAAGTTGATGAGCCATACAATGAAGCTATGGGAAAGAATAGTGGAAGCAAGACTAAGGGCAGAGGTCAGCATTTGTGAACAACAGTTTGGTTTCATGCCAAGAAAGAGCACCACAGATGCAGTGTTTGCTTTGAGGATGTTAATAGAGAAGTACAGAGAAGGTCAGGAAGGAGCTGCATTGTGCCTTTGTGGATCTGGAGAAAGCATATGACAGGGTGCCGAGAGAAGAACTGTGGTATTGTATGAGGAAGTCTGGAGTGACGGAGAAGTATGTTAGAGTGGTGCAGGACATGTATGATAGATGTAAGACAGTGGTGAGGTGTGCTGTCGGTGTGACAGAAGAGTTCAAGGTGGAGGTGGGACTACATCAAGGGTCAGCTCTCAGCCCCTTCTTGTTTGCTATGGTGATGGACAGGCTAACAGATGAGGTTAGACAAGAATCTCCATGGACTATGATGTTTGCAGATGACATTGTGATCTGTAGTGAGAGCAGAGACCAAGTGGAGGAAAATCTAGAGAGGTGGAGGTATGCCCTGGAAAGGAGGATTGAAGGTTAGTCTTAGTAAGACAGAATACATGTGTGTGAACGACAAGGACCCAAGAGGAACTTTGAGGTTACAGGGGCAGAGATAAAGAAGGTGGAGGATTTTAAGTACTTAGGCTCAACAATCCAGAGCAATGGAGAGTGTGGAAAAGAGGTGAAGAAGCGCGTGCAGGCAGGTTGGAATGGATGGAGAAAAGTGTCCGTGTGATGTGTGATAGGAGAGTATCGGCAAGAATGAAGGGAAAAGTGTACAAGACGGTGATGAGGCCAGCAATGTTGTATGGTTTAGAGACAGTGGCCCTGGGGAAAAGACAGGAGTCAGAGTTGGAGGTAGCAGAGATGAAAATGTTGAGGTTCTCTTTGGGAGTAACGAGGATGGATAGGATCAGAAATGAGTACATCAGAGGGACAGCACATGTTGGATGTTTTGGAGACAAAGTCAGGGAGGCTAGATTGAGATGGTTTGGACATGTACAGAGGAGGGATAGTGAGTATATTGGTCGTAGGATGCTGAGGTTGGAACTACCAGGCAAAAGGCCCAGAGGAAGACCAAAGAGAAGATTTATGGATGCAGTGAAGGCGGACATGAAAGTCGTTGGAGTAAGAGTAGAAGATGCAGAGGATAGGGAGAGATGGAGGCAGATCATTTGCTGTGGCGACCCCTGAAGGGAACAGCCGAAAGGAAAAGAAGAAGAAGAAGTATGTGATGAGAGCACAGACGCCACAGACACCACGCAGCTTTCATTTTTTTTGTGGTGAGTAGATGATAATTTTTGCTGTACGGAAGAGCTGCTTGATATGATGAGCCTAAAAGTCACAGCCACAGGTAAAGGTATTTTTGAAGTTGTGTCAGAGGCAGTTGATAAGATCGGGTGTAAATGGGAGAAGCTCTGTTGAGTAATGACGAATGGCGCTCCGGCTGTGATGGGCATCGATGGTGTGCTCCAAAGTAAAAGAGTGAGAATGTGAGGCCATTACAATCCACTGTATAATCCACTGAGAAGCACTGTGTGTGATGAGACTGTCCCTCTGGACCATGTGATGAACTGGGTTGTAAAAACTGAGTGAGAGGACTGAACCACAGAGAATTTCAAGCTTTCCTATCTGATGCTGAATACGGGACAAACTCCATCACTGTGATTGTTTGGCTGAGCTGCTGCTCTGTGCTGCAGCAATTTTAGTCACTGAGATCAGAAATTGACCAGGTTTTACATTTCCAGCATTGGGCAGATGCTTTTATCAAGAGCGACTTACAATCATCATTTTTCATACAACTGAGCAACTGAGAGTTAAGGGCCTTGCTCAAGGGCCCAACAGTGGTGATTGTAGGAATTGAACCACTGACCTTTGGATCAGTAATCCACTGCCTGAACCACTCATCTATCACTGCCTATTTTGCACAAGAAAGAACGGCCTCTTCATGAACGGACTGACCCTCTCTGGCTGGCAGATCTGGCCTTTACATTCTTACTCATCACCTGAATACACTGAACAAGAGCCGACAAGGGAAACAACTGCTGCTGCTACACCATGTATGTGAGTGTTGGCCCTGCAGTGGCCTGGCAAGCTATCCAGGCTGTACCCCATATTAATCCAGAGCTGGCTGAGATGGGCACCAGCCTCCCTGAGACCCTAATTAAGATTAAGTGGCTTTGAAAAATGAATGAATCATATGGAGTAATAGATGGTGGAGGGAACCCAGTGAGCTTTGGGATTTCAGTGATGGTCGGTAAATTCACTGATTTATTTAGAACAATACGTGCAGTATAGTGCTGTTCAGAGCAGTGGTGGCCTGGTAGTAAAAGGTGCTGGATCACTGACCCAAAGGTTGGGGGTTCGAGTCTCAGTCTCCACAAGGTTGTCACTGTCTCTCTTGTGTGCAGTGAGACTTTTCTCTGAACTTTATTTTAACTTATATTCAGATATACAATTCAAATATTTACATAAAACAGCGAGTCTAGAGGAAGAACTCAGAATAATTTCCCCTGATAAATGAAGAATGTTAAATCTAAAGTGTTTACATATCAGTCACTATAGAGTATCTCAGGTTTACAATTTATAATAATAATAATAATAATAATAATAATAATAATAATAATAATAATAATAAACTCTGGCTTTAGACAATATACACACACACACACTCACATAGATATGCCGGCACTTTAGGGAAACAGAAATAGTAAATAAAAATTAAACACAACCTGAAGGTGACGGTTGTTTTTACTGAAATAATTCAAGGTAAATTTTACCCTGTGGGTCAGGGCTGTGCGATATGAAGAGAAGATATTAAATAATAATAGACATTGCAGGAAGTTGCATCATTTGGACATTTTATTTGTATTAAAGCTGCACGACTGTGTTCAGATATCCGCGACTGTGCTGTCAGTACCAGTGATGACTGCAGGTCGTCTCTGTTGAACCGCACAGGGTTTAAAGCATTTCCTGCTAAACAACTGTGAGGGGCCTTGGTTATGTTTACGACTGCGTGTTAACATCGATTTAATAATCAGAACCAGATTACACTTATTTTATTCAATTATTATATTATTCGTACCAGGGAAGTCTGAATCGAATCTCTCTGAAAACTGCACGCATACACAGAACCGGACTTTTCCCTCTCACCTGGATAACAGGTAAACACAATGGGGGAGAAATGTTTATGATCATTAAGGTTGTGTGAAGTGAGGACTGTTATTGTCGTGATTTCTTTTATTCATCATCTTTTCTTATTTTATCTTTTATCTTATAGACTTATTATTTTCCTTTAAAAATATATTATTATTTTGGAAAAAAGTTTATTTATTAATTTATTTATTAAGATTTTTGGATACACCTTTACCATGAGACAGTCACGTGCGCACACACACACACACACACACACACATACATACATACATACATAGATCAAAGATATATAAGACCTCCCCGTGGCCACGGGATCCTTATAGAGAAATACGAATCCAGCGTTTTTTGTTTATAAATCTCAGCGTTTCCTGCAGATCGGATAAATGAAGAAAGTAAGATGTAAATAATCTTCATGTTCAGGTCCAATTATTGCTGAAAATAATGTTCTATCATCCGCTGCTCACAGTCCGAGCTGATGGTTTTCAGAACTTCATTCAGAGTCTGTTTTGGAGTCACCAGATGGTTTTAGAGGAAGAACACAGTATTCAAATTCAGCTGTTCCAGTTTACTGGAGTTTCATTTTCATTTCTTTAGTAATGACGTCACCTTCAACAACACATCGACCTCAGTGCAGGATTCTTCTTCTTTTACTTTTGGCTGCTCCCTTCAGGGGTCGCCACAGCAAATCATCCGCCTCCACCTCACCCTGTCCTCCGCATCTTCTTTTCTGACTCCAATGACCTTCATGTCTTCCTTCACCACATCCATAAATCTCTTCTTCGGTCTTCCTCGAGGCCTTTTGCCTGGTAGTTCCAACCTCAGCATCCTACTGCCAATATACTCACTATCCCTCCTCTGTACATGTCCAAACCATCTCAATCTAGCCTCTCTGACTTTGTCTCCAAAACATCTTACGTGGGCTGTCCCTCTGATATACTCATTTCTGATCCTATCCATCCTCGTTACTCCCAGGGAGAAGCTCAACATTTTCATCTCCGCTACCTCCAGCTCTGCCTCCTGCCTTTTCCTCAGCGCCACTGTTTCTAAGCCATACAACATCGCTGGCCTCACCACCATCTTGTACACTTTTCCCTTCATTCTTGCTGACACTCTCCTATCGCACATCACACCGGATACTTTTCTCCAACCATTCCAGCCTGCCTGCACACGCTTCTTCACCTCTTTTCCACACTCTCCATTGCTCTGGATTGTTGAGCCTAAGTACTTAAAATCCTCCACCTTCAAGTTATCTCTGCTCCCTGTAACATCACCGTTCCTCCTGGGTCCTTCTCATTCACACACATGTATTCTGATTTTCTGAGGCTAACCTTCATTCCTCTCCTTTCCAGGGCATACCTCCACCTCTCTAGATTTTCCTGCACTTGTTCTCTGCTCTCACTACAGATCACGATGTCATCTGCAAACATCATAGTCCATGGAGATTCTTGTCTCACCTCGTCTGTCAGCCTGTCCATCACCATAGCAAACAAGAAGGGCTCAGAGCTGCCCCTTGATGCAGTCCCACCCCCACCTTGAATTCGCCGGTCACACCGACAGCACACCTCACCACTGTCTTACATCTCTCATACATGTCCTGCACCACTCTAACATACTTCTCTGCCACTCCAGACTTCCTCATGCAATACCACAGTTCTTCTCTTGGCACCCTGTCATATGCTTTTTCCAGATCCACAAAGGCACAATGTAGCTCCCTCTGACCTTCTCTGTACTTCTCTATTAACATCCTCAAGGCAAACATTGCATCTGTGGTGCTCTTTCTTGGCATGAAACCAAACTGTTGTTCACAAATGCTCACCTCTGCCCTTAGTCTAGCTTCCACTATTCTTTCCCATAACTTCATCGTATGGCTCATCAACTTTATCCCTCTGTAGTTGCTGCAACTCTGCACGCCTCCCTTGTTCTTAAAAATGGGCACCAGCACACTTCTCCTCCACTCCTCCGGCATCTGCTCACTCTCTAGTACCTTGTTGAATGTTCTTGTCAGAAAATCTACTGCTACCTCTCCTAGACACTTCCATACCTCCACAGGTATATCATCAGGACCAACTGCCTTTCCATTCTTCATCCTCTTCAATGCCCTTCTCACTTCACCCTTACTGATCTTTGCTACATCCTGCTCCTCAATTGTTACCTCTTCTACTCTTTTTCTCTCTCATTTTCCTCATTCATCAGCTCTTCAAAGTATTCTTTCCATCTTCCCAGCACACTTCTGTCATTAGTCAATACAGTTCCCTCTCTGTCCTTTATCAATCTAACTTGCTGCACGTCCTTCCCATCTCTATTTCTCTGCTGTGCCAACCTGTATAGATCATTTTCTCCCTCTTTACTATCCAACCTATCATACAAGTCATCATACGCCCTCTGTTTGGCCTTAGCCACTGCTACTTTCGCCTTACGCTGTGTCTCCCTGTACTCCTGTTTACTCTCTTCGGTCCTCTCAATGTCCCACTTCTTCTTGGCTAACCTTTTCCTTTGTACACACCCCTGCACTTCCTCATTCCACCACCAAGTCTCCTTATCTACTTTCCTTCCAGAGGACACACCAAGTACTCTCCTACCTGTGTCCCTGATCACATTTGCTGTGGTTGTCCAGTCATTTGAAGCACTTCCTGGCCACCCAAAGCCTGTTTCAACTCCTCCTTGAAGACAACACGACACTCTTCCTCTTTCAGCTTCCACCACTTTGTCTTCTGTTCTGCCTTTGCCTTTTTCACCTTTCTCACCATCAGAGTCATCCTGCACACCACCATCCTATGCTGTTTGGCAACACTCTCACCCACGATGACTTTGCAGTCACTGACTTCCTTCAAATTACATCGCCTACACAAGATGTAGTCTACCTGTGTGCGCCTACCTCCGCTTTCATAAGTCACCCTATGCTCCTGTTTCTTCTCAAAGAAAGTATTCACCACAGCCATTTCCATCCTTTTTGCAAAATCTATCAACATCTGTCCTTCTGCTGCTCCTGTCCTGGATACCAAACCTGCCCATCACTTCCTCGTCCCCTCTGTTGCCTGCCCCAACATGTCCATTGAAGTCTGCACCTATGACCACTCTTTTACCTCTGGGGGTACTCTGCATCACTTCATCTAACTCACTCCAGAATCTCTCCTTCTCTTCTAGCTCACATCCTGCCTGTGGGGCATAAGCACTGACAACATTGAGCATTACACCTTCAATTTCTAACTTGAGATTCATCACTCTGTCTGACACTCTTTTCACTTTTAGAACATTCCTGACAAACTCCTCCTTCAAGATGACTCCGACTCCATTTCTCTTCCCATCCACACCGTGATAAAATAGCTTAAACCCTGCTCCTAAGCTTTTAGCTTTGCTACCTTTCCACCTGGTCTCCTGAACACACAGTATGTCCACCTTCCTCCTCTGCATCATGTCAACCAGCTCTCTACCTTTTCTGTGCATAGTTCCAACATTCAAAGTCCCCACTCTCAGTCCTAGACTCATGGCTTTCCTCTTCTCCTCTGCCTACGGACACGCCTCCCACCTCTCCTTCTTCGACGTCTTCGACCAACAGTAGTCCAATTTCCATCAGCACCCTGTTGATTGACAGCACTGATGGCGGTCGTTGTTAACCCGGGCCTCGACCGATCCGGTATGGAGGTAATACTTTTGATTTGCATAATCAATAATTGGCATTGGTTTTACGTCGGATGCCCTTCCTGACACAACCCTCTGCATTTCTCCGGGCTTGGGACCGGCATGAGGGGGAGAGACACTGGTTAGTGCCCCCCCCACCTCATGGCTGCATTTCGACCTCAGTGCAGGATGAACTTCACAATATAAATGTAGACTCTTCCACATGATTTCTACATAAATATCTCTCTCTCTCTCTCTCTCACACACACACACACACACACACACACACACACACACACACACACACACACACACACACACACACACACACGTAAAATATATTTATTGAGAAATATGAACTTCTTTAAAATGGTTCACATAATTGTAAGCCCCGATGTACAATCTACCTTTGATCTGTTTCGAATAAACCAAAGTTATGTTTAAGGAAAAATTGATTGACACACAATACACACATTTTTCAGTAAAAAAATCGCAAGGATACAGATAAATATGTTTAATGCAAAACATTTACACAGTAAACATTATTATTAATCATAGCCCTCCTCGAGATGGGTGGTTCCAGAGCCCAAGTTATGCTTTGTAACGTCCGGGGTGAGAATCAGCCCCTCCAAGTCCAAGGCTGTGGTTCTCAGTCAGGAAAGGGTGGAATGCACCCTCTGGGTCCAGGAAGAGATCCTGCCCCAAATGGAGGAGTTCAAGTATCTTGGAGTGTCTTGTCCATGGATGAGGGAAGGATGGAGTGGGAGAGCAACAGGCGGATCGCTGTAGCCTTTGCTGTAAAGCGGAACCATGTACTGGACCACCGTGGTAAAGAAGGAGGCGAGCCGCAAGGAAAAGCTCTCAAAGATGAAGATACAAGTGGTTGGAGTGACTTTCCTTCTTCGGGACGCTCCCTTAGAGATTGGGTGAAGCTCAGTCATCCGAGGAGAGCTCAGACTAGAACCGCTGCTCCTCCGCATTGAGAGGACCAATTGAGGTAACTCGGGCGTCTGGTTAGAATCCCTCCTGAACGCCTCCCTGGTGCGGTGTTTCAGGCATGTCCAACCGGGACGAGACCCCGGGTTCGACCTAGAACACGCTGAAGGGACTATGTCTCTTGACTTGTCTGGGAGCACTTCAGTGTCCCTCCAGAAGAGCTGAAGAAAGTGGCTGTGGAGAGGGAGGTCTTGACCTCACTGTGTAGGCTGCAGCCCCCGGGACCGGACCTCGGATTCAGCTGAGGAAGATGTATGAATTAATAAATCTACATGTATAATATATGTCAATGAATTTTATTTTTAATATAAACCAAGATGTTTTTGATAAGTAATAAACAATACATAAAATACATTTTATATTCAAAGCATACTTTTTGTATGAACAAAAGTAAAAAAAAAAAAAAAAAAAAAAAAAAAGCAAACAAAATATTGAATTGTAACTGGCTTTGGGAATTTCATTCTATAGTGGCATCATTGTGCACATAAAAATCATTACGGTGCTGGAGCGGAAATTAAACATTTACAGAGACTGTTCTGGTACATTTACATATTCTCTCAATATCACATCGTCAGGTCTTCCACACTTCTACAGCAGTTCAGTTTCACTCTGATAAGAGCCATTAGGAGATCCTTTTTCAGAGACTGTAAAACATTTAGAAATGTCAAAGTTACCACACGGACTGAAAACTGGTGTATACAGTCACTTTCTTTTGAAAAAATCACTGAAAAAAAATGAAAAGCTCACTTACAGTGTGTTGGGTTGTGTGGAGAAGGTATAAATTCAATGTACTGGATGTGACCTGCACAATCATGAACATTAAAAGATCAAGAGTCAGAATCAGATTATTTACTCGTCGAAAATTTAAATGTCTGAATCTGAAAACTTCACATCCTTACTTCTCTCACCACCTCTGAGTTTAACAAAGATGATCATTCCAACAGAAACAGCAACAAGAAGCACAAATACAACAACACAAATCTGCACGATAACTGATCCTCCACCTGATCCTCCACATGATCCTCCACCTGTGAAGTGAGTACAGAGTGTTGATGATGTTCTGCAGTAATGAATCACTTTCACTCTGTAAATCTGGACTTTTAGAGGAAAGTGTTTCTCCGACCTCTCAGGATTCGGCGCTCGCTCACAGGCAGCACTAACTTCTCCCCCAAGCTGCTGTGCCGAATCATGCAGGTGTAGGTGTGTTTCTGCAGATCCTCAGCTGGGACTTTCAGAATTCTTCTCTTCTGGAAACTTCCATCCTGGTTGGGTAACGTCTCTCTGAGATCCACGTCCTCATGCACGTCCTCGCCGTCCTTCTGCCAGGTGATCATCACTGATTTGGGGAAGAACCCTGTAGCATGACACACCAGCTCTGGAGAAGACGAGTGTTTCTGGAACACTGACGCCTCGGGACGAACTGCAGAGACACACAGAGAGATCGATATTACACATAAGAGATTTATTCATGAATAAAAGAAAACAAAATATTTTACATCCAAGGAATTTCATTAAAGTTGGACTGCATGGGTTTTGATACAAATATTTCAGTTCAGTTTAATTCTATGAAATATAAATGCATATTTAAAAGTTTTGTGTAAGGTACATGTTAATTAAAAAAAAAATAGCCTCAAGGTTTCATGTAGTTTTCTCCAACCTTGTTGTTGACTGTCCCATAGTTTTACAAATTTAAAGTATGGCTGCAATGGCCAGCTGAGATGCGCGCCAGCCTCCCCGCGGCCCTAATTAGGATTAAGCAAATCAGAACGAATGAACTCCGTCATATGATTATATTAAAAGTAAAGCAAGTTCATAAGCTATTTAATACAACACCTTTATTTAATATATTCATTAGTACAATAAAATACAGAAGCAGCATGGAACATTAACCCAAACCTTTCAGTACCCGCAAGAAACCTTTGTAAAATTGTTGATATTTTAACTTGAGAACCAATTATTATATTTATTTTAAAATATTCCTGAAGTTATTTGCAACAATATTTTTTTGTATTATGATTTTATTTTAATTTCATTAGCTTGTCACCTTAACCACTAAAGCCTTATTCCGTATCCCTAATTTCACTGCCAAAACACTACATGACCTAAAAGCTGTTGCTCTATTTGTCTGGTCATGTGCTTCAAGGTAAAGGTGGGTGAGGAAGGTGAAAGATTAAATTTACTCCTGTCAGGATGGACCTTGTAACTCACCAAAGGTAATATGACATTTTGGTTATGTGCCATAACCTTGAAGCAAGTGACCTGGCCATCCCGAATATTGTATGCGTGAGGCCGAACACATAGAAAATATGTGTAACGATGCCTAGTTTGGTATCTGTGAGGATAAGCGGACACAAAATATGTCCCAGACCAGCTTTTTCTTTCAAGTGAGGTCAGAGCTCAGGGTCAACATCCCATGACCTAATATTGGTACACAACACGCTGTCTTACCACCATTCGCATTACACACCATTCGAAAGTTACTGCTCAGATAAAGATGGAGACGTGCGGATGTGTGTGAGGATGGACTGATCACTATTAAAAATTAACTATAGCACTGATCAGTGAATTGATTAATGAAATAACGTAGTGAAGATAAAATCTTAATACGCTTCACCACGACTTTCACTTGGTACGTGGGTTCCAGAAACATGCATTTTGTGTTTAGGAATCTGAGATGAAGATTTTTCCTCAGGTGGAAACTAAAACATTTATATTTCCCTTTAAGACAGAGATGTAAACAGTGCAGCATTCCTCCTCTACAATTAATACTGTGGTTGTTATGGAAACGGTGGTCCCTGATGTATAATGTGAATGTGTAACACTGATAAAGAATCATGTTTAGAAGGTAATACTGGATCAACATTGTTGAATAATAATCACAGTGTGTGTTTCAGTGAAAGTTTGTTAATAGTGTGTACAGTAATAACATGTGCATTACAGTCTCAGAGCAGATCACACTCTTTACCTTCTTTCTCCACAGTCACAAACTTCTTTAACTGATGGATACACACACGGTCCAGGAAGTTCTTCCAGTGTTTTCCGTGACCGTTATACTCCCACTTGTGGATTATGTTCTGAGCTTGAGGTTGAAATGCAGTCCAGGATCCGGTTTTTAGATCCAGACTGATGAAATTTTCTCCATCATAACCGTCCTGTCTGTATTCTGTAGAGATGTTATCATCACCGAGCTCACAGCCGTACATCACCTGCAGGGTATGGAATCCTAATGAAACAGAGACGTAAACAGATACAGTGAAAACAGAAAAGAATCACAGACTTCAAATTATTCACATTCTGTTGCTTTTCTGCCTGAAATGAAGAAAAATATACAAATATATTTTATATCTGCATTTATTCTATACAATTTCTGTTCCACAAAGTACTGACATGGGGGGCAGGGAGGTGAACCTTTAATCATCCCAGTGATATTTATATATTCAAATATAACTGATTAATGCCCTTAATGGTCCCACTGCCATTGGTGGTACTGGGACTTGAACCATACAAGGAGAAACACAGCGCTTTAACCGCCTGAGCCAACAATACACTCATTAGTTTCTGAACTGTTCTTATTATATCTTTCATATGGCTGTTAGAAATTACAGAATAAATAAAGTGTAAAATATTTTGTGGCTCCTATTTATACATTAAAATGTTTTTCTATACTTTTTCAGACTACATAGCAATGGTGTGTGGATGTTGAAGGGTTTGTCAGGTTGCACTGTTCCTGGGTGCATACACTAAATGGGTTTATCTGATCCTGGTTCTGTTCATGATGGTATTAGTGGAGTCTCCTCGAGGAGTTTTTCCCCAGCACTGCCACCACAACCTATGCATCAACCTCTTCAAAAATCAATCCGATTTACTAATTTGAAAAACAAAACTGATACTGAAACTGATTTGCAATGTTTCAAGTTTTGGATTTCTCAAGAGCAGTGAAATCAGGTGTGTGCAGATTCTGCTCAGTGAGGGAACCACAGTTATGAATTTTAATGAGATCCATGCGAGGAAATTGTATCAAAGTCAGCATGGCTTGTCTTAAAAAAAATCTCTAAATATATTTGTGCAGCGAGGTGGTGCAGTGGTTTGCGCATCTGCCTCATGACAAGCAGGTCCTGGGTTTGATTCCCGGCTGTGGTTGTTTCTGTATGGATTTGTTGGTCCTCCCTGTGTTTGGACTCTTTTCAACCCACACTACAAAATCCTGCACATTAATCTAATTATTGGTACCAAATCAGTCCAAGGTGTAAGTGAGGGTGTGGATGGTTATGCTTGCACTGCAGTAGTCTGGGAAGCTGTTCAGAGTGTACTCCACCCTCACTCAGAGTAGGCTGAGATGGGTGCCAGCCTCCTCGTGACCCTTATTATGATTATTATGGACTCCACCCTCACTCCATCAAGCAAACCCTGATCATTTCTGTTAATTCGTTGACGTTTTCAGTCACCCCATAATACAAATGACTTCACTGTGCTTCATCCCAGGCGAGTTTCACAGCTGTTACTCTCTTATAATAAAGATAATAATCATAATTCATAGTTGGGTGATTCTACACCTCTGCTGGAAGTGGTGATCCTGTGTCTCTTTCAGTTACGATGGTGGACAGAAAGTTATTGCTGTTTCCTGCTGGGTTTGTGTTGAATGTATGAAAAGACACTGAACCACAGGGTGATGCGTGTTAATGAGCATTTTAAACTTGAATAATATGGAAAAGACTTTTTAAATGAAAATGTAAACATTATGTGTCAGACACCTCAAGGTACATATCACATCCACAAAAGTTATTTTATTGTGAAAATAAAATTTTGCATTAAAAAAAAAAAAAGTTTGTGGTTTGTTTGTTTGTTTGCTTGCTTGCTTAAACACTGTATTTTAAAGCTACTCAAAAAAGAAAATTGTGATCAGCAAAAATCTGTATCATCATGTCCAATTTTACAAAAATCTCAAATTTAAATTGGGCAAGGAATTAAAATCAGTTCATTTCAAATCCTAAAAATATATTTATGCAAAAACACATCAAAATGGCTCTGCAAACATTATGTTAATGGTGTTTTTTTTACTCCGCTGATACTGAGGATTTAGTGAAGATGGATTTAATTATCAAAATTTTCAAACATCAGTCAATTTCACTGTAAACTTTCAGGAGTCTGTAAAAAATCTGAAATGAAGATAAATTCCATCTTTCAGAACATTTCAACATTTAAATATTAAAGACGGATAAAGTTCTAACTCAGACGGATCCAAACCTGGGATTTTAACAGGGTTCTGTGTACTTTTATATTTACTCTATACTGCTGTCTTTTACCCGTTTCAGGATAAAGTTCTGACCCAACAATCCTGAACACAGGACTGATGAAAGTGTTTAATAATATCACCCCACTCTTCATACTTCACTGTTTCATGGGTCTAAATTATATTTTCTAAAATGTTTCATGTGTTTAGAAACAAATCTGTGAATTTGATTTCAGATCCAACTTTGTAATTTGCTCTCCTGTGAATAATAACAGAGTGGGGTGAGGTTAACACTGTATCGGGTCACTCGAGGACTCAGAGATCTTTAAAATCCTTCAGTTTTAATTCCCCGTTATGAAATTAACCCAAATATTCACTGACCGGAACCATCGACACAGACCTGCAGAATCTGCACATTTATAAACATCTGTTCCTGTAAATCTGATCATAGAAGAACATTTATAATCCTGTAAATATAACTATACATTATTCATCTTTACAACTCTCAGATAACTTTCCCCCCACATGAAGAACATCCCACAACCAGTGTATGTAAAGATATAAATCATATTCTTCGGGTTACTGAGAGATCGATGTGCTGCTGTTGGTCGAGATATTTTCATCATTAATTTAAAGCTGCTGAACTCAAACCGAGTGCACGGACCAGATTCACTCGGCAGCCATTTTCCTCTGACATCACACTCTGCGTGAAAACCTGAAACGGTCCATCCGGGTTTTCTCTTCAATCAGACTCACTACATCTGTATGACCTGTAACCCTGAATCCAGCAGGAGGGCCAAATCCCTTCATTTCAGCTTTTAACACCGAACATGACCTCAGAGACAAAATGGCTGCCGTGGGAATACGGACAGATTCCTGATAACGTTGAATTTGGCAAACATGAACAAGCACAGAACAGTAAACATAATCCTTAATTAATCATAATCAACAGTAAATTATATCTAATCGATTAATTATTACCTTTAGTGTGATTAAACTCCTTCATTGTGTCTCTGAGTGTATTGGTAAAGATGTCCTGATGACCCTGCATCTCCTGTGTCTCACTCACCCAGTACTGTTCATCCTCAGAATTCTTGATCCAGTCTGCTGGGATCAGTGACCTGTTACTGCTGGAATACGACATAAACTGCTCTCCATTCAGCCGACCAACAGCAGTGAATTCTGGGAAACCAGTGGATCCGGGTGAGACTGCAGTGTAGAGGAACTGCAGAGAGTGTGCATCTGTAAACACAATATATAATATTCATTAGTTTTATAAATAATTAATCCCGAGAGATGATCCCAAAATTCACAGACATATCACGTCATATGGTTCTGAAACAAACATTTTATTCCTTGTTTATATTCCAACCTGTTTTTATTTTGGTACTTAATTAATGAATTGAGGGTCAAGTGCATCACTCGGTGGTCCTGCAGTGGCAGCCTGGTGCTGCTGGGGCTTGAATCCCAACCTTTGGATCAGTAGTCAGCACCATAACCACTGAGTCACCACCGCCATGTTACTGTTCGAAGCCAATGAAACCTTACCAGTGAGCGCTGAGCGAGGAGGACAGAGCTACCAGCAGACTTCCCCCAGCAGTGTAAACAGGTTCACTGAAACCGCGGCGGTGACTCGCTCCGAGTGGAGGTTTATTCACCGAAGGGTCAGATACAATCTAAAAGAAATGGGGTATTTGGTCAGGTATGTCCCAGCAGACCATGAGGTGTGATTCGTTTGTGTTTTTACAGGATGGCGGTGACTATGGGTGACTTTTTCAGTATCTCAAACGTTACTGATCGCTAAATACCGTCTCAACCAATAGAACAGCTGGAGTGTGCAGATCAACATTTACCAACGCCAGCCTTAACGAGAATGGCATGATTTTTAAATTAGATTCTGGAACATGTCTCGATAATTGAATTGAATTGTGGGTATTTTTTTTTTTCCCCAGAAATTGTGTTGCATGTTCACACATTGACTTGTATATCCAGAAAAATAATCATTTTAATGTTAAAGGTATGAAACTTGAGTAAACATGTCCGGTTTGTTTTTGTTTGTTTGTTTGGAGTCAAACCAGCAGTAATGGGCCATGAAACTGGGACAGTACTTTACAGAATGCACACCAATTCTGATCCTTTAACAGAAATTACAGAATAAAGTACACAATTACATTCCCGGCAGAATCACGCCACGAGATCAAGGCTGCACAGGCCTCCATGTCTGACTGTATCATCCACCAGATGTTGCTATCATCTTATCAGTGACCCAAATGGGTCACACATTATCTAATGAAGCCTAAAAAAAAAAAAAAAAAAAATCAGGCAAATATCACCATAATTCTGAAGCAGCCACCGTGGGGCCATCAATATACTGTACTGTGTGTAGAGACGGGATCGATCATGAGTAATTTTGGTGAAGGAATTATCCCCTATTCTTTTGAGCCGGTTCATCATGTACTGGCCCAGGAAGATGCAGCTGACTGCTGCATGGAAATGTCATTATAGTAAGCGTGAGGAAGGCACAGACCAATCCAGTCAGGAGAGCGGGCTAGAATATACACGTAGTGTAACTGTTGCCAGAACTGCCATATAATTAACAGCCCTTTGTGAAACCAGTGCTGCTCAAAAATTGGGGCCATGAAATGATTATACAAGGAATTGAAGGTGTCCAGTGTATTACTTCCCATCCCGAATTCCCTGCAGTATGAATAACAAGCTTTGTTCATGGACATGTTGATAACTCAGATGCAAGAGCTTCATGTACAGCTCTGCATTGTAATAGTCACATGTGGTTGCCAGGTATTTATAAAAGGTGTTACTTTAGAGCAGTGGTTCCCAACCTTTTTATCACCGTGGGCCAGTCAATGCTTGACAATTTTTACCGTGGCCCGGGGGTGGGGGGAGTGGTGTGTGTGGGGGGTGTAGCTTGTTTATAATGTAAATTTAATACTCCATCCTTGCCCAGAGTCAGCTGAGATGTGCACCAGCCTCCATAATCAGGATTAAGCGTTACATTTTTAATTGAGCTCGAACTCTTCTTAAAAAAAAAAAAAAAAAAAAGGTGATAGTGCATCAGCTGGGAGAATGACGGCTCAGGCTCAGTCTCACCCGAAATCCTATTGTTTGAAACATATCCAACTCGTCTCTGTTCATGTACTGTCCACTTGTGGGTTCCATTTTATCACTCAAATGACCAACATGTAACTCAGTCATTTTCAAAATAATTTTTTTTTTTTTTTTTTTTTTTCAAAAATAAAAGATTGTTCAGACAACCGTAATTTGTTTTCGATCAGTGATTGAAACCGATGGAAAGTGTGGCTACTGCTTGGTTGAAATGAAAACCTGCACCCACACTGGCCGTTTGTGGATAAGATTGGACATAATGGGTCTAAATTATTCAGTTTAGCAAGTAATTTGATTACAATTTATTCAAGAAATGGAATTGTAAGAAAGTCTCACTTTTGTCCTGTAGAGAGGTTTAGAGCTAGCCCTCTTCAGTCTCTTTACACACAACTGCTTAGCTATCAACTCCACAAACATGCCTGTGAAGTTTTCCAATGACACCACAATGGTTGGCCAACAAACAATGACGAGACCCACTACAGAGAGGAGACTCAGCACCTGATAAACTGGTATTCAACTAATAACCTCATTCTGAACACCAGCAAGACTAAGGAGGTCGTAGTACTCATGGGGAGGTTGTGGCGCATGTGGACAGTGTTAAGTTCCTGGGCATCTATATTTCATCTGGCATGTCCTGGTCTGTTAACACCTCACACCTGGTGAAGAAGCCCAACAATGGCTTTTCCTCCCCAGGAAGCTGAAACGTACTCGACTCTCCTCTTAACTGCTCAAGAACTTCTACAGTGCTACAATAGAAAGCAGACTCTGTCTCAGTGCAGTTGTGTGGTACGGCAGCTGCACTGCTAAGGACAGAACGAACTTGGCCCAGGTGGTAAGAACTGCACAGGGAAATGTGGGCTGCTGCCTACCAGATCTGGACACAATATGTACATGCTGTCCGGGTCGAGAAGAAGAGATTACATTGAGCTTTTGGAGTTCCTCCTAATGGCTATATGCTCTGTCTGGCTTTTTTAACGATCTAAATAATCAACATTATTCTTTTTAATTCCAAGTTATTTATTTGTGGTGTGAGTGCAGTCGTGGTGTGAGTACAGGGCTATAGAGTACTAGAAAATGAAACTAACTTAAATAGAACAAAAACAAAACATAAAGCTCTTGTACTATACAACCCGGCCAGAAGAAGTGAGGTTTTTGTTTGTTTGTTTGTTTGTTTGTTTTTTGTTTTTTTGCATATGTTTGCATGTACTATTGTCCGGAGTCCTGACAGTATGGCTCTGGAATCGAAACTTAAAAGTTTTCTCAATAAAGGCCCTTTCTGTTTTGCATGTTCTATACTCATGTGTGTGGATTTCATCTGAGTACTCCAGGTTCCCCATACTCGAAATTGTCTCCAGATGTGAATGTAAGCATGAATATAGTTTCGTATGTATTGGACTCGGGATGGACTGATGAGCTGTCCAGGATGTGTCCATATTCACTCAGAGTTGGTTGACTCCAAGCAAGTGGAGAAAGATT
This sequence comes from Plotosus lineatus, assembly GCA_024760905.1. NCBI lineage: Eukaryota > Metazoa > Chordata > Actinopteri > Siluriformes > Plotosidae > Plotosus > Plotosus lineatus. Next base: position 9,510,413 of record CM045734.1, on the reverse strand, counting down.
AACGGTTAAATAAATGAATGAATGACATGTAGTACAATTATTATTCAACAGATTAAGAACAGTACAAAAAATAAAAAATAAATTAAAAGAGCAATATTGCTATAATTTTCATATCCATAATGAGTTGGTGCAAACTTCTGTCTTTAACTGCAAATATAATGCATTTGGTTTTAAATTAATTCTCTGTTAAATCTAAATAAAGCAGGTGAATTTTTGAAAATAATACAAAAGGAATATAAAAAAAAGCTGATATTTGTTCTTCATATAAACCAGCTTTTACCTTTGATGCATAATGATAATAAATAAAAACAGTAATGCACAGATATTAACCAGGTAAACAATTATGTTCTTTACACTCTTCGTGCTGATCACATGATGTGTTTTGTGGTATTTTGATACAGTGTACTGGCTGAAGCTCCCTCGGGTGTATCCCTGGCTGGGGGACAGTCTCATCATCTGATTTTGTGTTTGGGTCAGAGGTCAGAGATTAATGATGGCTGGTACAGCACTGTTTCCATACGGATATGAACATGTTCAACAGTGACTACTTTAGATCAATTTTATTTATATTTCACTGTGGTGATTTTCCCGCCATTATAAAACCTGTGAACGAAACCAAACTCTGTAAAACTATTAAATGTCCATCACAAATCAATCCACGGTCACTCAGTTATCATCTGGATATCTGCAAGTGTCAAAATGTCTGATACCTGGATGGTCCAACTGTCTGATATCTGGATTAAAAACAAACAAACAACAACAAAAAAAAAAAACATTACAAATAAAAATAATTTGTTGTATTTTAAAAAAAAAGGGAAATGTGTGAAATGTTATTGAAAGGAACTTATCAAATCATGAATGTATTATTAATTATGGGTAAAATAACTGAAGCCAATGTAAAGTTATGCTCAATAAAAATGAATAAAATTTACTTCTTATTAATAAAAAAAAAAATCATGTCAAATTGTAGTTCATTAAATAAATTGCATCTCATCTTAAACAGCCCCCATAAAATATATATTATTTTGGTGACAAAATCTACATATCGTTTAAACCAAGCTACTAAACGGGACCTGGCTTGATGGCAATAGGGTCTCGTCTCTGCTTTTTGTGGATGACGTTGCCCGTTTGGCTTCATCAATCCAGGACCTCCAGCTCTCGTTTCAATGATTCACAGTCGAGTGCAAAGTGGCCAGGATGAGAATCAGCACCTCCTAGTCTGAGGCAATGGTTCTCAGTCAGATACGGGTGGAATGCACCCTTTGGGTCAGGAATGAAGTCCTGCCCCAATCTTAAGAATTCAAGTATCTCAGAGCCTTGTTCACAAGTGAGAGAAGGATGGAGCAGGAGATCGACAAGCCGTCATGGTGAAGAGGGAGTTGAGCCGCAAAGCTCTAGATTTACCAGTTGATCTATGTTCCAACACTCACAAAGAGTCACGACCTTTGGGTAATACTGAAAGAACAAGATCGCGAATTCAAGCGGCTGAAATGAGGTTCCTTCATCAGGTGGCTGAGCGCTCCCTCAGAGATAGAGCAAAAAACTCAGCCATCTGGGATGGAGCTCAGACTAGAAACACTGCTCCTTTGCATTGAGAGTAGCCAGTTGAGGTGCCTCAAGCATCTGGTTAGAATGTATCCCGAAGACCTCCCTGGTGTTTCAGGCATATCCAACCAGGAAGAGGACTATGATTTGACTGGGCGTCTGGACCTCATTCTTTAGCTTAGGCTGCTGCCCTCGCAGCCCAACCCTGGATTGAGGATGATGATGATGATGATGATGATGATGATGATGATGATGATGATGATGATGATGATATTTTGTTTAATCCTGAAAAAAATTGCATTATGAGTAATTCCGAAATCAGTCAAGAAAATATACAATTATCGAACAATTCTATCAGGTTCCAGTGATGGGTGTAAACTAAATATCATGTGATTTTATCCTTATATATATATATATATATAGGTTTTTACGTCGGATGCCCTTCCTGTCACAACCCTTTTTAGCAAGGGACAGAAACACGCTGACGACTTTGCAGCCTACTCTTTACAAAAGTCAGCAATGGTTCTTTTACATGCCTCACACCATAGATAGTGAGAGACATGGCACGCCTTTGATAACCCAGTTAGCTGCACTGGGGGGGACAGTGACAACCTTGTGGAGAGTGGGACTTGAACCCCCAACCTTTGGATCAGCGATCCAGCGCCCTATACCACTAGACCACCACTGCCCCACGGCCTGAAAAACAAGTAATCACGTTAAAAGCTCCTCTGTCTGATCTGTGGTCAGTCCAGCAGTCAGTACAGTAGGCCCCCATTATTCAGGGGCTTCTGTACCGGCCCCTCCCGCAAATCAAGATAATCCACAAGTTCTGTACCCGGAAGTAAAACCCTATGTATCATATTACATGCACGAATGATCAACCGGAAGTAAAACCCAATGTATCATATTACATGTGCTAAAATATGCTTTTCAAAAACATTCTATAGAATCTTACTCATTAATACAGTATTAATGTAGTAAAATGTAGTAACGATTAAGTAAAAACTATAATTATATAGTATATTCCACAGTCAATATATATATATAGATATATTGACTGTGAACTCCGAGATGAGCAGGCGGGTTTCAGGAAAGAGAGATCCTGCACTGACCAGATTGTAACCCTCAGAGTCATTATGGAGCAGACCATAGAGTGGCAGACGTCGCTCTATATATGCTTTCTGGACTTTGAGATGGCTTTTGACAGCATGGACAGGCAGACCATCTGGAAGATCATGAGACACTACAGTGTACCAGAGAAAGCTGTCAACATCATCCGCCTACTTTATGAGGACTACTCGTGCCAAGTTATCCATGAGAGTAGACTTTCGGAAGCGTTCGTGGCAACCACCGGCGTAAGACAAGCCTGCTTGTTGTCGCCTCTTCTCTTCCTTGTCGTGCTGCATTGGGTCACTCAAACAGCTATGCCAGCTCAGGAAAAGGCATCCAGTGGACACAACCAGGAAGTTAAAAGATCTGGAGTTTGCAGATGATCTGTCTCTACTTTCACAAGACATGCAAGAGAAGATAGATGCCCGAAGCAAAGCCTCGTTGTGAGTCAGAATGAGATCAGCCAGAAAAAGACAAAAGTACTGCACACCAATAACAGACAAGAAGACCCCATCACCATCGAAGGAGCGGCAACAGAAGATGTACAAGAGTTCGTCTACCTGGACAGTATGATCAGCCAGATGGGGCGGGGGTGTTCACAAAGACATCCAGGTCAAAATCAAGAAAGGCCACTGCAATTTCTACTCGCACCAAATTCCGCATGTTCACTTCAAATGTTAAATCAGTCCTTATGTATGGCTCGGAAACATGGAGAGATATCCACAGCAGCTACAAGAAGATCCATACGTTTATCAACAATTGCCTCCGGCAGATCGTACATGTGAAGTGGTTTCACAGAGTGCCAAACACGGAACTGTGGTCAGAGGCAAACCAAAAGCCGATGGACATCCAGATCCAAAGTAGGAAATGGGTTGGCCACACACTGAAGAAGGAACCTTCAAGTATCGTACGCCAAGCAGTTGACTGGAACTCGGAGGGGAAAAGAAGGCGAGGGTGCCCAAAACAGACCTGGGGAAGGACAGGCATTGACGAACTAAAGACCATTGGCGTGACGTGGGAGGCAGCCAAGAAAAACGCCAGAAACCGCAGAAAGTGGCGAGCTACTGTTGAAGCCCTATGTTCCACTAGGAGTGAAGAGGGTGAAGTCAAAGTCATGTCCTCTAGGCCTTCTGCCTGGTAGTTCCAACCATATATATATATATATATATATATATATATATATATATATATATATATATATATATATATATATATATATATATATATATATATATATATATATAAACCAGGAACACAGAAGGACAGATGTTGATCGATTTTGCAAAAAGGATGGAAATGGCTGTGGTGAATACTTTCTTCCAGAAGAAACAGAAGCATAGGGTGACTTATGAAAGCGGAGGTAAGAGCACACAGGTAGACTACATCTTGTGTAGGCGATGTAATTTGAAGGAAGTCAGTGACTGCAAAGTAGTAGTGGGTGAGAGTGTTGCCAAACAGCATAGGATGGTGGTGTGCAGGATGACACTGATGGTGAGAAAGGTGAAAAAGGCAAAGGTAGAGCAGAAGACAAAGTGGTGGAAGCTGAAAAGGAAGAGTGTCGTGTTGTCTTCAAGGAGGAGTTGAAACAGGCTTTGGGTAGTCAGGAAGTGCTTCCAGAGGACTGGACAACCACAGCCAATGTGATCAGGAGACCGGTAGGAGAGTATTTGGTGTGTCCTCTGGAAGGAAAGTAGATAAGGAAACTTGGTGGTGGAATGAGGAAGTGCAGGAGTGTGTACAAAAGAAGAGGTTAGCCAAGAAGAAGTGGGACATTGAGAGGACCGGAGAGAGTAAACAGGAGTACAGGGAGACACAGCGTAAGGCGAAGGTAGCAGTGTCAAAGGCCAAACAGAGGGCGTATGATGACTTGTATGATAGGTTGAACAGTAAGGAGGGAGAAAATGATCTATACAGGTTAGCACAGCAGAGAAATAGAGATGGGAAAGACGTGCAGCAAGTTAGAGTGATAAAGGACAGAGAGGGAAATGTATTGACTGATGACAGGAGTGTGCTGGGAAGATGGAAAGAGTACTTTGAAGAGCTGATGAATAAGGAAAATGAGAGAGGAAAAAGAGTAGAAGGGGTGACCGTTGAGGAGCAGGAAGTAGCAAAGATTAGTAAGGGAGAAGTGAGGAGGGCATTGAAGAGGATGAAGAGTGGAAAGGCAGTTGGCCCTGATGACATACCAGTTGAGGTATGGAAGTGTCTAGGGGAGGTAGCAGTAGATTTTCTGACAAGAATATTCAACAAGGTCTTAGAAAGTGAGCAGATGCCAGAGGAATGGAGGAGAAGTGTGCTTGTGCCCATTTTTAAGAACAAGGGCGATGTACAGAGTTGTGGCAACTACAGAGGGATAAAGTTGATGAGCCATACAATGAAGCTATGGGAAAGAATAGTGGAAGCAAGACTAAGGGCAGAGGTCAGCATTTGTGAACAACAGTTTGGTTTCATGCCAAGAAAGAGCACCACAGATGCAGTGTTTTCTTTGAGGATGTTAATAGAGAAGTACAGAGAAGGTCAGAAGGAGCTGCATTGTGCCTTTGTGGATCTGGAGAAAGCATATGACAGGGTGCCGAGAGAAGAACTGTGGTATTGTATGAGGAAGTCTGGAGTGACAGAGAAGTATGTTAGAGTGGTGCAGGACATGTATGATAGATGTAAGACAGTGGTGAGGTGTGCTGTCGGTGTGACAGAAGAGTTCAAGGTGGAGGTGGGACTGCATCAAGGGTCAGCTCTCAGCCCCTTCTTGTTTGCTATGGTGATGGACAGGCTAACAGATGAGGTCAGATAAGAATCTCCATGGACTATGATGTTTGCAGATGACATTGTGATCTGTAGTGAGAGCAGAGACCAAGTGGAGGAAAATCTAGAGAGGTGGAGGTATGCCCTGGAAAGGAGGGGATTGAAGGTTAGTCTTAGTAAGACAGAATACATGTGTGTGAACGACAAGGACCCAAGAGGAACTTTGAGGTTACAGGGGGCAGAGATAAAGAAGGTGGAGGATTTTAAGTACTTAGGCTCAACAATCCAGAGCAATGGAGAGTGTGGAAAAGAGGTGAAGAAGCGCGTGCAGGCAGGTTGGAATGGATGGAGAAAAGTGTCCGGTGTGATGTGTGATAGGAGAGTATCGGCAAGAATGAAGGGAAAAGTGTACAAGACGGTGATGAGGCCAGCAATGTTGTATGGTTTAGAGACAGTGGCCCTGGGGAAAAGACAGGAGTCAGAGTTGGAGGTAGCAGAGATGAAAATGTTGAGGTTCTCTTTGGGAGTAACGAGGATGGATAGGATCAGAAATGAGTACATCAGAGGGACAGCACATGTTAGATGTTTTGGAGACAAAGTCAGAGAGGCTAGATTGAGATGGTTTGGACATGTACAGAGGAGGGATAGTGAGTATATTGGTCGTAGGATGCTGAGGTTGGAACTACCAGGCAAAAGGCCCAGAGGAAGACCAAAGAGAAGATTTATGGATGCAGTGAAGGCGGACATGAAGGTCGTTGGAGTAAGAGTAGAAGATGCAGAGGATAGGGAGAGATGGAGGCAGATCATTTGCTGTGGCGACCCCTGAAGGGAACAGCCGAAAGGAAAAGAAGAAGAAGATATATATATATAAACAAAAACGATTTTTGTTTTTATTTGCTCTACCAAAAAAGTATTGAGCACTCTCCTACGGAATGATCTACTCAGAAAATCATATATATATATATATATATACACATATATATATATATATATATATATATATATATATATATATATATATATATATATACACATATCTTCTTCTTATACTTTCGGCTGCTCCCTTCAGGGGTCGCCACAGCAAATCATCCGCCTCCATCTCACTTTGTCCTCTGCATCTTCTTTTCGGACTCCAACGACCTTCATGTCTTCCTTCACCACATCCATAAATCTCTTCTTTGGTCTTTCTTGAGGCCTTCTGCCTGGTAGTTCCAGCCTCAGCATCCTATTACCAATATACTCACTATCCCTCCTCTGTATATGTCCAAACCATCTCAATCTAGCCTCTCTGACTTTGTCTCCAAAACATCTTACATGGGCTGTCCCTCTGATATCCTCATTCCTAATCCTATACATGCTCGTTACTCCCAAAGAGAACCTCAACATTTTCATCTCTGCTACCTCCAGCTCTGCCTCCTGTCTTTTCCCCAAAGCCACTGTTTCTAACCCATACAACATCGTTGGCCTCAACACCGTCTTGTACACTTTTCCTTTCATTCTTGCCGATACCCTCCTATCACACATCACACCGGACACTTTTCTCCAACCATTCCAACCAGCCTGCACATGCCTCTTCACCTCTTTTCAACACTCTCCATTGCTATGGATTGTTGAGCCGAAGTATTTAAAATCCTCCACCTTCTTTATCTCTGCTCCTTGTAACCTCACCGATCCTGTTGGGTCCTTTGCATTCATATATACATATATATATATATATATATATATATATATATATATATATATATATATATATATATATATATATATATATATATATATATATATATATATATATATATATATATATATATATATATATATATATATATATATATATAGAGAGAGAGAGAGAGAGAGAGAGAGAGATTTCTGAGTAGATCCTTCCATAAGAGAGTGCTCAATACTTTTTCATTGAGCAAATATAAGTAAAACTAAAAGGACAGAACAAAGACTTTCTATTGAAACTTCATTTTCACCACTACAGATCTGTTTCGAGGGGTGGTGAAACCATCCTCTCTCTTCAGGTGATTACAGAATATATATATATATATATATATATATATATATATATATATATATATATATATATATATGCCATGTTCATCACAACCGTCGCTTGAAGCATTGCAGCAACGGTCTGGGGAGTCTACAAAGTTACGTGTCTGCCACGTTTCATTGCATCATTGTAGAACATTGTTACAACATAACCGTGTTAGCTGGGGCACTGCGTAGAGGGTGACGCTGCAGAGTTTTCAGAGTCAAATTGTTTCTTTGTTCATTTTAATTTGTTTTATTTGTTGTTTTGTTTGTTCATGTTTGGCACTATCCTCATCTATGACTGGTCGACCCTACTACATCTATGAGCAGCTTCAACTTCGAGCAACTAAGCACATAACATCTCCTATCGTGAGCTAATATGCTATGGTAGCTCAATGCTAGCCGCACCTTGGCTAACAATAAGCCTGGGGGGGGGGGGGGGTTTCTCTATGCTGGAGAGACGGTGACACAACATGGAAGCAACCAGAATATTGATGATTAAAACATGACCTTTAAAATACATTTTTGGCAAAAGGAGACTCCTCCCACTTTCTCTACAACATTTTCTCAATTCTTATTTACACCGTTTTGGTTTTCAAGGTAGATTCCCAGATATTTGATCCCACCTGTTTTTGAGGTGAAACCGCCAGCCAGGACGATACCTTATGGCTCGTCTCCCACCTACAGGGCTTCACTTTTTCTCTAGTTTACCTTGGCTGATGAGATTTCACTATAATATTTTACAGTGTAGGTTAAAACATTGATATCACTCTGGTTTTTAACAGCAATAATAAGATTGTCTGCATCTGCAGACAGTTTAAAAACCGAATCGCAATTCGGGACCGTAAAACCAGAGAGACCTGTTCTGGGTCAGTGTAAGAAGGGCTCTGTTGTGATGGAGTACAGCAGGCCTGATATGGGGCAACCCTGCCTGATACTCCTTTGCACTTTAAATGGAGTAGTCAAACCACGAAGCAGTCAAGTTTGAAGACTTCAACATGTCTTCTTTCTCCTGCGGAGTCTGCTAAAGTTTGAAGCTCCACCATCTCTCTCTCTCCAAATCCTGAATGGATCTGATCAGGTTCTTGGAGACACTGTGAGTGTACTGCAGGCACAAATATTTAATTTTGTTTTTCCCGAAGTCCCACCACTGCTGCAAAAAACGAAAGTGTACTTTGTCTAAAATTGCTCGAAAAATGGTAAAGGTTTTCTGAAACCATAGTCAGATAAGAGTGCCGTGTTAAAATCCCCATATGAAGTTCTACACCTGATATTATTGATTAAAATACAATACTCGACCAACGATTGGTCTGAAAAGCCCACTGGCCCAATGGAATCATTTAAAAAACATTAAAATGGTGTTTAAAACAACAAAAACTGGTCAAGCCTGGCCATGAACAGTAGTCCATCTTTCGTGTGAAGCGAGGAGTACTGCATGCTGCTGCCGTAAAAAGTTTCTCCACACATCTAAAAGCTTGTGTGAATCAACAAGTTTCTTTCAAATTCTTTAAAATCTCCATAAAATCTCCTCCAATGATCAGGTACTCGTCCCAACTGCACCTCTGGATCACATCGTCCAGGGATGTGTAAAAAGAGAAGTTTCTCTGTACTGCGGTGGGAGTGTAAATATTTAAAAACAACATTTTAACCCTTTCCAGCTCTGTTGTAAATTTTAAAATATGTCCCACCATCACGTCATTAATAATCATGGGAACTGGATTAAAATCTTGGGAGAATAAAACTCCAACTCTCTCACTATGGCGACTTTTGTTACTAAAATAAACCTGTTGGTTCCATTCCCTCCTCCAGTCGCCTTCGTTGTCCACAGAGCTGTGGGTTTCCGAGAGAAAAAACAGCATTTAGTTGTTTGATGTGAATCAAACTAAAAATCACGGCTGTTTTTATGTCCTGTCTTGCTCCGTTTATATTTAGTGTGGCGATTTTAAAAGTACACATGTTGAAAATTGAAAGAGGGAAGAAACAGAAACATGAGAGAGGTAGAAGCAGATTGAATGATCGAAAAAACAAACAAACAAAAAAAAAAAACAGTTCGTCCTCTTCCACTAGTTGATTTTTTAACATTTAAGACTTTTTTTTTTGAGTCGGAATATCTTCAATTTCCTGAAACCTGGCTATCCAGGGCTCACCTGGCTTTTTTCATATGAAAACAGAGAGAGTCTATGAACAGTCTGAGATCGGGAAAAAATAAAAATAAAAAATTCAACTTGGATTCTGAAAACTTTGGTGTCTTGTAATTTTTAATTTTTATTTATTTATTTATTCCATAATGCATGCAGGTTCTCTGCCTGTTTTCTCTGTGTTCTCTTAATCACTTTCAGACCGGTCGTGGGAGAGAGAGAGGTTTCCTCCTTTGAGCCTTTTTTACTTTATTGGTGCTGTTTTCTGTTTCTGTGATTTTTCTTTTATTTGCTGCTTTTAACAATTCACCAACGACTACCACTTCCTCATCATCAGTTTACTCCAATACTGACTCTGCCACCCTTGCTACTATCTGCCCCACCCTTTCCTTCTGTGTCCCTGGGTCCATCTGTTCACTATGTGAATCTTCTACACACCTTCCACAAGCTACATGCGTGTCCTGTGTGTTCCACACAATCCAGAAACATCACCACCTCATCCTCAAAGCCGATTTCAAAAGCCACCAATTCACCCACAGCCAGAAGTCCTCCACTGCATAGCTGACCATTGGGACCATTTTAATGGCTTGCCGGCGAATAAGCTTCTCCAGCCCAAAGCCAGCCGCACAAGTTCTAACCTCCACCTTTATTGCAATCACACCCCCACAGAAAGCTTAAGGAGAAGATAAACAAAACTAAGAAAGAAAGAAAAGAGAAAAAGAAAAATACACACAATGAAAATAGATAATAGCGCTCTCTGCATGACAAACACGATCCCACGCACACTCACATGCACAGAGAGAGAGAGAGAGAGAGAGAGAGACAGAGAGAGATTGTAGGTTTACTCATAATAGTGGACAGTAGGCCCTTGACAATTCGCGGTTTTGCAATCACGTTTTTTGCATATTCACGGACTGCCGAGCAACTCTCACGTGATTCAAATTCAGCCAATGGCTGTCCTCCTTCCTGATGATTGGTTGAGATGATGTATAAGCCCCCTTTTCCTCATTCGCGCACAAGTTGTTAATCAGCCTTTTTTAGTGTGTTTTAATTACCAGTTCACTTCTATGATGTCACTCAAACGCCTGCTAAGCACCAAAAAAGGTAATGGCATTGTATGTCTCTTCTGAAGAAATAAGACTGTCTCCAGAAGAAACAACAGTTTCCTCTGAAGTGCCTGAATGAATGAATGAATAAAGTTTAACGGCACTTTCAACACATATAGTGTGTGATATTGAGCCAAACATGGTTATTTTATATTAAGTATAATGACTAAGAGTTCAATTTCGTAAATGAACTTAAGGTAAGCCAAATCATTTTCTTCGAACAATCAATTTTCGCGTAAAACACAATTGAAAGGTCTGTCTATCTTCCTTTCGGCTTTTTCCCTTTTACTCGGGAGTCGCCACAGCGAATCATCTGATTCGCACGTTGGATTTGGCAGAGGTTTTTACGTCAGATGCCCTTCTTGTCACAACCCTTTTTTTTTGCAAGGGACAGAAACACTCTAACGATTTTGCAGCTACTCTTTACGAAAGTCAGGAATGGTTCTTTTACATGCCTCTCACCATAGACAGTGAGAGACATGGCCCACCTTTGATAACCCAGTTATCTGCACTGGGGGGACAACCTCGCGGGGACTCAAACCCCCAATCTTCTGATCAGCGATCCTGCGCCCTATCCACTAGACCGCCACTGCCCCCTCATTGAAAGGTGAAAAGGTAATATTAATAAAAATGAGTCTGGCTAAGAATGTGCATTCCTATACATTTACAACCAACAGTAAAAGTCTATTGTTATTTAGGTGGAATTGCAGCACTCTAACAATAGAATTCATGTTAAGTATACCACAAATTCAGAATTTATAAAACATTTCAATATCTTTTAAAAACTGAAGGAGTACTGAAGCATTAAATTTAGTAAAAAGATCATACATGTTGTTCACGTTAAAATGCTGGAACCTAGTCTCAGCAAAATCTGTGCAATCTATTAAAATATGCTTGACAGTCAGGGGACCTGAACAAGTGTCACACACAGGCACAGGCTCAACTTTCAATAAATAGCGTGTGTAATGTAGGTGTGGCCAATACGAGTCCTGGCCAACACTATTTATTCTCTTCTACTAGTTCTACTTGAATAGGGATATAAACTTTTTACACTGGGCTTTATGAGATGGAGTTTATTGTTAATCTCTTCATCCCACCGGCTCTGCCACTGACGAAAAACAATATTATTTACTCAACACTTTACGTCAGTATCGGGGACCTTGTTCTCAGAAACACAATGATTAAGAGCTTCCTTCGCTAGTTTATTGGCCTTTTCATTCCCTTTGATGCCAATATGACTGGGACACCAAGCAAACACTATATTTTTTACACCCTCAATGAGATCATGGCACCTTTGTAAAATCTTTAAAAGTGTAGAGTTATCAAAATTATTTCCCTGTAAGGCAGTTAATCTAGACAAAGAATCTGAAAAAATAATAAAATAATTTCCATCATAAGAAGACACAATATCAAGTGCATGCAGAATCACCCGCAATTCTTCTTCTTGTTCTTTTCCTTTCGGTTTTTCCCTTCAGGGGTCGCCACAGTGAATCATCTGCCTCCATCTCACCCTATCCTTTGCATCTTCTTCTCTTACACCAACGACCTTCATGTCCTCCTTCACCACATCCAATTCTGCTGTTAAAATAGAAGCTCCATCCAAAAGTCAGACCTGGACATTCAAACCATTGGTGACTGTAGCGGCTGCTACTCTGTTGTTATCCTTAGAGCCATCTGTATAAATAGCCCTAAAGTCCCTATATAGATCTCTCAATTGACCTGACCTCCAGGAGTCTGGAAAACTACCCGTTTCCCATATATCATTGAAAATATGCAACAAAACATTTAAAAATTAATCGGGGAGATGTTTAAGAAACTGATAATGGCTATCATCAGGTCCAACAGCAGTATCATGAGCTTTGTTTAGTGATTCCCTTAGATAAGATAAGATAAGATACAGCTTTATTAATCTCACAATGGAGAAATTCACTGTTACGGGCTCTTGAGGTACCATCAGTAGGGGTGCAAAAATAGATACAAATACAAACATACACACAGACATATATATTATATAATTAAATAAATAAATAGATACATAAATAGTATAAATTAATAAACAATAAAAGAAAAGAAGGGGACGACTTTGTAGACTGGCCTATATTCAAGTGTATATGTATCTGAGGGCAGAGTAGATGGGTTGATATGGTTCACAGTCAGTGGGGTAGATGTGGTTGATTAAAGTGCACGGGGTTTTTATTGCACATAACCGGTATTTTCACAGACAGTTACAAAGTGGCATTGTACAGTCTGACAGCGGTGGGAATGAACGACCTGCGGTAGCGCTCCTTCCTGCACTGAGGATGTCTCAGTCGTCCACTGAAGGAGCTACTCAGCTTCTCTACAGTCTGGTACAGTGGGTGAGAGCTGTTGACCATGATGGATGTGAGCTTTTCAACCATCCTCCTCTCACTCACCTCCTCCACAGAGTCCAGTGGGCAGCCAAGGACAGAGCTGGCCCTCCTGACCAGCTTGTTCAGTCTCTTTCTGTCCCGCTGTGTGCTGCCCGGGGCCCAGAAGATGGCAGCGTAGAGGATTGCAGAGGCTACCACAGAGTCATAAAAAGTCCTGAGCAGAGGTCTGCATACTCCGAAGGACCTGAGTCTCCTCAGAAGGTGGAGGCGACTCTGGCCCTTCTTGTACAGGGCGTTGGTGTTGTGGGACCAGTCCAGTTTATTGTTAAGGTGAACGCCCAGGTATTTGAAACTGTTCACTGTCTCAATGTCCTGTCCTTGGACGTTCACTAGTGAGTGATTGAGTGTGTGTGTGTGTGTGTGTGTGTGTGTGTGTGTGTGTGTGTGTGTGTGTGTGTGTGTGTGTGTGTGTGTGTGTGTGTTAGTGTGCTTCTTCTGAAGTTGACCACCATCTCCTTCGTCTTCCTAGTGTACAAGCACAAGTGGTTGCGCTCACACCAGTCCACGAAGTCAACGATGACCGACCGGTACTCCAGCTCGTTCCCCTCTGACACACGGCCCACGATGGCGGAGTCGTCCGAGAACCTCTGGAGGTGGCAGCTGTCTGTGCTATAGCTGAAGTCCGAGTTATAAATGTTGAAAAGGAAGGGTGAGAGGACGGTGCCCTGCGGTGCCCCCATGCTACAGACTGCCACCTTTGACTTACAGCCGCGCAGCTGCACGTACCGTGGACGGTTAGTAAGGTAGTCGATGATCCAGGCAGCAAGATGCACGTCCACTCCCACGTCCTCCAGCTTCACCCGCAGAAGCGCTGGCCTGATGGTGTTGAAGGCGCTAGAGAAGTCAAAGAACATGACCCTCATAGCGCTGCCAGCGATTTCCAGGTGGGTGAGTGCCCGCTGCAGAAGGTAGATGATGGCGTCTTCTACCCCGATGTTGGGCCTGTAGGCAAATTGCAGCGGATCTAGGGTGGGGCTCACCATAGAGCGGAGGTGTACGAGGAGGAGCCTTTCCATGGTCTTCATAAGGTGGGACGTCAGGGCGACAGGTCTGTAGTGGGCTGGTTCCTTCGCTTGAGCTGTTTTGGGAACCAGAACCACACAGGAGGTCTTCCATAGGACGGGAACCTTCTCCAGGCTGAGGCTCAGGTTGTACAGGTAGCATAGTACCTCACAGAGCTGGTCTGCGCAGGTCCTCAGCAGCCTGGGACTGATGCCATCTGGTCCTTCAGATTTCTTCTGATTTAGGACAGATTCATACATACTAAAGGAATCGTTATACTTTTCCGAGCAGTTCGAGTTAAACTTGTGTTTGGTTTTTTCCTGCTGATTTTTACACTTTTGAAATGTTGGAGTGTAGTGTTCTGTACAAGAATTTTTCTTAAAATCTTCTGCAAGAGTGTCAGCAATGTCAATTCTATCAGTGGCTTTGTTCCCATTTGATTTATTAATGTGTTTTACAGAACTATTGACTGGTTTTCCACTTATCTTGCGTACCATTTCCCATGTTTTTCCCACTGATGATCTCATATTTAGCTTTGAAACATATTCTTTCCATGATTTCCTGTTATTTTCTTTAATTGTATGCCGTGCAGGGGCAGGCCGGATCGCTGATCCAAAGGTTGGGGGTTCGAGTCCCACTCTCCACAAGGTTGTCACTGTCCCCTCCAGTGCAGCTAACTGGGTTATCAAAGGCCGGCCATGTCTCTCACTGTCTATGGTGTGAGGCATGTAAAAGAACCATTGCTGACTTTCGACAAGAGTAGGCTGCAAAGCCGTCAGCGTGTTTCCGCCCTGCGATGGCCTGGCGAGCTGTCCAGAGTGTACTCTGCCCTCGCCCTGAGTTGGCTGGGATGGGCGCCAGCCTCCCTGTGACCATAATTAGGATGAAGCGGTTACAGAAAATGAACTGAACTGTATGCCGTGCATTTGCATAGGCTGCTCTATATTTATTTAAATTAGCTTGTGTAGAGTCATGTTAAAAGATACTTAAGGCCTTTCTGCGTTCTTGAATAGCCTTTTGACAGTCATCGGTAAACCATGGTTTACGTATGGGTTTTGGAATTGTCGAGGACTTAGGTCCAGTTTTTAAGGCAATATTTGTAAAACAGGGAGCAAAGTCATCTATTGTTTTAATTTTGGTTTCGAATGTTTTTAGATTGATTTCATCATTGCACAATTCCTGGAAAGCTGTCAAATCAGCTTTATGCAATTGCCATTTTGGGGGCTTTCCAGAATCTATAGGGGTGGTTGTATTGATGAAGTTTGGGAAGTGGTCACTACCACACTGGTCGTCACCAACTTCCCAAACAAAATCCATAAACCAGGCAGGGGAGCAAATGCTCAAATCAATAGATGTAAAGGAGCCTGGAGATTGATGAAGATATGTAGGAGATTTAGAATTTAAAATGAACAGATCATGACGTGTAACAAAATCCTCTACCAATTTCCCTCTATTGTCTTGATTCTAACAACCCCAAGAAGCACTATGTGCATTGAAGTCTCCAAGCAACAGAACAGGGGAGAGGAGTTGGTCTAAAAGTTCTTCCAGTTAATCCAATTCATTTGCATGAAGCCTGTGTTTGGGAGGGATATATACGGAACACATTGTTATAGTTTTATGAAATTGCACTCTCATGGCTACAGCTTGCAGGCGTGTATTTAATGTAATAAGCTCATGAGGGACATTTGATTTAATGAGAATGGTAGAACCGTCTATGGCTCTCCCATCAACTGATGACACAGATGTTTTTACTGGATATCTCATATCCTTTAAGTGTTACATTATCTAGTTTATTTAGTAGTGTTTCTGAAGACAGACAATTTGAGGAACACTATCAAAAAGAAGTGCTTTAATTTCTTCATAATTTGCTTTAAGTCCTCCACAATTCCATTGTATGATACCTTTTAATTTGGTACTCATGAGGGCTTAGTATTGGCTCTTTCTTTGCTCCTATCTCTTTTGCTATTAGGTGGGAGTGTATGAGAAACAACATCCATGTTCTCCTCCTCTTCTCCAGAATCCTCCAACACCTGAAATGTTGGGGCACTTTGTTTTCTGATCCCTTAGGATCTCTATTTGGTGTTTGGTTTATTTTAACAGTTTTGTCATCTTCTTTAGCATAAGTTTGTTTATCATATCCTGTAACCCCTTTATTTGCCTTTTATGACATCCTGGGGCGGAGTGGGCCAATTCTACCCCACCACCCACAGGGGGACCGTGACCCTGGTAAGGAGGGCTAAGGGTGTACTGTCACTTGCCCAAGGTGAGCACCCAGACTCGTGGAGGCAAGGAGGCATTTTACTTCTCCATTCTAGACCGAAGCCAAGCTGGGTCTCGCCACTGCCCAGTCTGAAGTGCCTGAAGAGGAATAATCATCTGAACTGTTGAAAAACACTCCACTATTAAAGTCTTTTTCAATTATTATTCCAGCACATTACCCAAGTTAATGTTTCGACTGTTTGTGTGTGTGCAATTTTATTTACTGTGGTGTAGCATGTTTCTCATTTTGTTTTGTTTATCCAATTTAATACATTTCTTGTTCTTTCCTGTCCTTTTTGTTATGGTCTGTGTATTGGGAGATTTTGATTTTAGCGCTGTGCCTCTAACTGACGGTTTACTCTCCCCTTTGGCGAAGGGCATGGCTGAGCTGCTCGGTGGCTCACACCTGAATTCACGATTCTCATTTACTCCCATTAAACAAAAGCACGTTCACCTCTGTGCCAGAGGATGAACTCACATCACATCACCACTTATTTGGTTTGTAACACTCTCTCACTCTCAGACTCTGTTTTCTACTCGCTCCAGCTGAGGGGCGTGGCTGAGCTGCTAAGACTTAATGCAGTTTATACCGGAATTCAGTCATCTCATGCCTAATGCAATACCTTCCTCTAGTGGGCATTTTTAAAAACTACAGTGCTGTCGTGTGTGTGTGTGTGTGTGTGTGTGTGTGTGTGTGTGTGTGTGTGTGTATGTGTGTGTGTGTGTGTGTGTGTGTGTGTGTGTGTGTGTGTGTGTGTGTTCGAAGGGCATAGACATAGGAAAAGGTAGCAAGTATCAAGTTGGAAATTGAAGGTGTGATGATCAATACTCTTAGTGTTTATGCCCCACAGGAAGGATGTGAGCTAGAAGAGAAGGAGAGATTCTAGAGTGAGTTAGATCAAGTGATGCAGAGTACCCCCAGAGGTGAAAGAGTGATCATTGGGGCAGACTTCAATGGACATGTTGGTGCAGGAAACAGAGGGGACGAGGAAGTGATGGGCAGGTTTGGTATCCAGGACAGGAACGCAGAAGGACAGATGTTTGTAGATTTTGCAAAAGGGATGGGAAGGGCTGTGGTAAATACTTTCTTCCAGAAGAAACAGGAGCATAGGGTGACTTATAAAAGCAGAGGTAGGAGCACACAGGTAGACTACATCTTGTGTAGGCGATGTAATTTGAAGGAACTCAGTGACTGCAAAGTAGTAGCGGGTGAGTGTTGCCAAACAGCATAGGATGGTGGTGTGCAGCATGACACCGATGTGAGGAAGGAGAAGAAGGCAAAGGCAGAGCAGAAGACAAAGTGGTGGAAGCTGAAAAAGGAAGAGGGTCGTTTTGTCTTCAAGGAGGAGTTGAAACAGGCTTTGGGTGGTCAGAAAGTGCTTCCAGATGACTGGATAACCACAGCAAATGTGATCAGGGAGACAGGTAGGAGAGCACTTGGTGTGTCCTCTGGAAGGAAATTAGATAAGGAGATTTGCTGGTGGAATGAGGAAGTGCAGGAGTGTGTACAAAGGAAGAGGTTAGCTAAGAAGAAGTGGGAAATTGAGAAAACCGAAGAGAGTAAACAGGAGTACAGGGAGACACAGCGGAAGGCAAAGGTAGCAGTGTCAAAGGCTAAACAGAGCGCGTTTGATGACTTGTATGCTCGGTTGGAAAGTAAGGAGGGAGAAAATTATTTATACAGGTTGGCACAGCAGAGAAATAGAGATGGGAAGGACGTGCATCAAGTTAGATTGATAAAGGACAGAGAGGGAAACGTATTGACTGATGACAGAAGTGTGCTGGGAAGATGAAAAGAGTACTTTGAAGAGCTGATGAATGAGGAAAATGAGAGAGAAAAAAGAGTAGAAGAGGTGACTGTTGAGGACCAGGAAGTAGCAAAGATTAGTAAGGGTGAAGTGACGAGGGCATTGAAGAGGATGAAGAATGGAAAGGCAGTTGGTCCTGATGACATACCGGTGGAGGTATGGAAGTGTCTAGGAGAGGTAGCAGTAGATTTTCTGACAAGAACATTTAACAAGGTCTTAGAGAGTGAGAGGATGCCAGAGGAATGGAGGAGAAGTGTGCTGGTGCCCATTTTTAAGAACAAGGGAGACGTGCAGAGTTGTGGCAACTACAGAGGGATAAAGTTGATGAGCCATACGATGAAGTTATGGGAAAGAATAGTGGAAGCTCGACTAAGGGCAGAAGTCAGCATTTGTGAACAACAGTTTGGTTTCATGCCAAGAAAGAGCACCACAGATGCAGTTTTTGCCTTGAGGATGTTAATGGAGAAGTACAGAGAAGGTCAGAAAGAGCTGCATTGTACCTTTGTGGATCTGGAAAAAGCATATGACAGGGTGCTGAGAGAAGAACTGTGGTATTGTATGAGGAAGTCTGGAGTGGCAGACAAGTATGTTAGAGCGGTGCAGGACATGTATAAGAGATGTAAGACAGTGGTGAGGTGTGCTGTTGGTGTGACAGAAGAGTTCAAGGTGGTGGTGGGACTGCATCAAAGATCAGCTCTGAGCCCCTTCTTGTTTGCGATGGTGATGGACAGGCTGACAGAAGAGGTTAGGCAAAAATCTCCATGGACTATGATGTTTGCAGATGACATTGTGATCAGCAGTGAGAGCAGAGAACAAGTGGAGGAAAATCAAGCGAGGTGGAGGTATGCCCTGCAAAGGAGAGGAATGAAGGTTAGCCTTAGTAAATCAGAATACATGTTTGTGAATGAGAAAGACCCAGGAAGAATATTGATGTTACAGGGAGCAGAGATAAGGAAGGTGGAGGATTTTAAGTACTTAGTCTCAACAATCCAGAGCAATGGAGAATGTGGAAAAGAGGTGAAAAAGTGTGTGCAGGCAGGTTGGAATGGTTGGAGAAAAGTGTCAGGTGTGATGTGTGATAAGAGGGTATCAGCAAGAATGAAAGGAAAAGTGTACAAGATGGTGGTGAGGCCAGCGATGTTGTACGGCTTAGAAACAGTGGCGCTGAGGAAAAGACAGGAGGCAGAGGTGGAGGTAGCAGAGATGAAACTTTTGAGGTTCTCTTTGGGAGTAACGAGGATGGATAGGATCAGAAATGAGTACATCAGAGGGACAGCCCATGTAAGATATTTTGGAGACACAGTCAGAGAGGCTAGATTGAGAGGTTTGGACATGTACAGAGGAGGGATAGTGAGTATATTGGCAGTACGATGCTGAGGTTGGAACTACCAGGCAGAAGGCCTAGAGGAAGACCAAAGAAATGCTGTATGTTTCAAGGAGAATGTATTTGAGGGGTTTTTTATATGTATGCTGTATAATGTTTATATTTTATCATAAATAAATGTCACAGTTAAAAAGTTAAGTTTTCCTTAATCATTACTACATTTTACTACATTAATACTGAATTAATGAGTAAGACTGTCTTTAGAATGTGTTTAAGAAGAATATTTTAGCGCATGTCACACATACATTGTATTTTACTTCCGGTTGCTGATTTGTGCATGTAATATGATACATGGGGTTTTTACTTTCAGGTACAGAGCTCGCGGATTATCGTCATTTGCAGGAGGGGCCGGAACCAAACCCCTGCGAATATCGAGGGCGTACTGTCGTGGAAATAGAAGAATTTATTATTGTTGAGTGCAGCAGGGACTGCAGCATGACTGGCTTTGGTAGCCTTTAAGACTTATTGCAAAAAGTTTAATCTCTTTATGTTTGCCAACCTGCAAAGTTTAAAGATAAAATTGTCATGACACACAACCATATTCCTTTGTGATATCACAGTTTCTGTTACTTCTCCTCACTCGCACCGGAAATCAGACACACACACACACACACACACACACACACACACACACACACACACACACACACACACACACATGTGGATGTTTGAATGCCATTGATGGGAAAGCAGCTCTGGTATTGTTTGAATCTTTGATTGGCGCGTTTTACTGTTTGAATAGTGCATTTGAATTTTTAAGATGGCGCATTCGTAACGTGAACTTGTTTTGTATCCTGAGACAAAAATTTTAGGAAAATTCTTTGCGGAACCTGAATTTTTCGTTTGGTGAGACTTTCGCAAAGTGAGGTTATTATTATTATTATTATTATTATTATTATTACTTTTATTATTATTGTCAAAATATTGTCAAAAATCAGCTCCTGCTCAATGCTGAACTGGGACCAGGACTTATTTTCACAGCAGTGACATCATCCAGCATGACAGAGACTGTGCATGCTGCAGGTAGGATCAGTTCCTCTGCTGTGCTGTGGAGTATTCTGCACTGAGCAGTTTGGACCTCAACCTTATCTGATGCTAACAGAGCTTGGTTTGCTGGAGTATCATTCAAAAGTGGGATGGTTGTTGGCAATACTCAGCACGCCTTCGCTGAAAAAACTCATGCGGCTCATCACGTGATCGCGGTGTGACGTCTTTAGGTGACGCCTGAATTTAATTGTGTTCATACTGTCCACTGACAATGTTTTCAGACACAGTAAACACAGCGGTCTTTCCTCGTTTCTCACCGCAGCACAGTGAAGCTGCATCTCCTTCATCATACCTCCTCAACTTAGCTTCTGGGAGACTTTCATTTCTCTCACTGTCTCCATCTCTCTCTCCGCCTCTCTTTCTGTCCCTGTTAAAAATTTTCGTGCAGGGTTTATTAACTTCACTTCTTATTTTACCTCTGGGCACACTCTAACAGTGAGGAAGCCACTGACACTTGCTGTAGTGTATGTAGAATTACACTTTATCCGAACACAGCAAAAAAAAAAAAAAAAAATCATGTTCTCTGGGGTCACCCCCCTCTCCCAGGCATTGCAACCCCCCCTCTCCCAGAGGGGCGCGTACACCTATTTGAGAACCACTGCCATAGTGGCATACATAATGTACGCAGAGTGAGAGTACTTTCGAGAAAATGGCCAAAAAAGTTCAGTTCAGTTCATCTTCTGTATCCGCTTAATCCTAATTTGGGTTGCGGGAAGGCTGGTGCCCATCCCAGCCAACTTCGGGCGAGGGCAGAGTACACCCTATACCACTAGGCCACCACTGCCGCCAAAAAAGTAAAAGTGGTCATTTTTTTTATCGAAATTCAGATTTTTGCAAAAAAACATTAAAATAAGTATTGAACTATCCCTTGCTGAAGTGAAATCGACTAAAACTAACTAAACATGTCTTTTCTTTCCATTTTTCTAATGAGTACCCTCATAAAACTATATAAAAACAGTAGCAAACTGACTGGTTTTCTTTGCAATTATTCACCGAGTTCAGGACAAGACACACTATAACCCATACACCAGAAGAATGGTCGTGAAGTTGTCTCTACGTTTTGGACACTGTTTTAATATTAAAATGCTGTTTCAGTGAATAAAATAAAGATTATATAGATGATATGCAGGTAAACAATGCAGGCGAGTTACTAAGGAAGATCTTAAATGAGCACCCTGATTGGTGAACTTGGTCACATGCTCACATTGCACATGCTCAGTGCCGGTCACACGTTAACTTCCTGTTGACTTCCTGTTGACTTCCTGACTCTAGTATACCGCATGTGGAACTCATCTCCGATTTTATCTTCAATACCAGTCTTCTTGTCCTTTCGGCTTTTCCCTTCAGAGGTCGCCACAGCAAATGATCTGTCTCCATCTCACCCTATCCTCTGCATCTTCTACTCTTACTTCAACGACCTTCATGTGCGCCTTCACCACATCCATAAATCTTCTCTTTGGTCTTCCTCTCGGCCTTCTGCCTGGTAGTTTCAACCTCAGCATCCTACTACCAATATACTCACTGTCACTCCTCTGTACATGTCCAAACCATCTCAATCTAGCCTCTCTGACTTTGTCTCCAAAATATCTAACATGTGCTGTCCCTCTGCTGTACTCATTCTTGATCCTATCCATCCCCGTTACTCCCAAAGAGAACCTTAACATTTTCATCTCTGCTACCTCCAACTCTGCCTCCTGTCTTTTCCCCAGGGCCACTGTTTCTAAACCATACAACATCGCTGGCCTCATCACCGTCTTGTACACTTTTCCCTTTATTCTTGCCGATAGGCTCCTATCACACATCACACCGGACATTTTTCTCCATCCATTCCAACCTGCCTGTACACGCTTCTTCACCTCTTTTCCATACTCTCCATTGCTCTGGATTGTTGAGCCTAAGTACTTACAATCCTCCACCTTCTTTATCTCTGCCCCCTGTAACCTCACCGTTCCTCTTGGGTCCTTGTCGTTCACACACATGTATTCTGTCTTACTGAGACTAACCTTCATTCCCCTCCTTTCCAGGGCATACATCCACCTCTCTAGATTTTCCTCCACTTGTTCTCTGCTCTCACTACAGATCACGATGTCATCTGCAAACATCACAGTCCATGGAGATTCTTGTCTAACCTCGTCTGTCAGCCTGTCCATCACCATAGCAAACAAGAAGGGGCTGAGAGCTGACCCTTGATGCAGTCCCACCACCACCACCTTGAACTCTTCTGTCACACCAACAGCACACCTCACCACTGTCTTACATCTCTTACACATGTCCTGCACTGCTCTAACATACTTCTCTGCCACTCCAGACTTCCTCATACAATACCACATTTCTTCTCTCGGCACCCTGTCATATGCTTTCTCCAGATCCACAAAGGCACAATGCAGCTCCTTCTGACCTTCTCTGTACTTCTCTATTAACATCCTCAAAGCAAACACTGCATCTGTGGTGCTCTTTCTTTGCATGAAACCAAACTGTTGTTCACAAATACTGACATCGGCGCTTAGTCTAGCTTCCACTATTCTTTCCCATAACTTCATTGTATGGCTCATCAACTTTACCCCTCTGTAGTTGCCACAACTCTGTACATCTCCCTTGTTCTTAAAAATGGACACAAGCACACTCCTCCTCCATTCCTGACAAAACCCTCGTTCAAGATGACTTCTTCTCCATTTCTCTTCCCATCCACACCATGATAAAACAGCTTAAACCCTGCTCCTAAGCTTCTAGCCTTGCTACCTTTCCACTTGGTCTCCTGAACACACTATGTCTACCTTCCTCCTCTGAATCAGGTCAGCCAGCTCTCTATCTTTTCCTTGCATAGTTCCAACATACAAAGTCCCTACTCTCAGTCCTAGACTCACGCATTTCCTCTTCTCTCTCTGCCTACGGACATGCCTCCCACCTCTCCTTCTTCGACGTCTTTGACCAACAATAGTCCAATTTCCATCAGCACCCTGTTGGTTGACAGCACTGATGGCGGTTGTTGTTAACCCGGGCCACGACCGATCCGGTATGAATTTTGTTTTGATCATTTTCATGAGAAATGTGGCAGAAGTTTTACGCCTGATACCCTTCCTGTCGCAACTCTCTGCATTTATCCAGGCTGGTTAGTGTATGTGTGTGTGTGTGTGTGTGTGTGTGTGTGTGTGTGTCCCGCCTCATGGATGCATTGGATTGGTAACATGGTGGTAAATGTGCTAATTCACTTATCCCAAAGTTGGGGTCAAGCCCCACTCTCAACAGGTTGTCGCTAACTGGGTTATCAAAAGCCGGCCATGTCGCTCACTGTCCATGGTGAGAGGTTCATGTCAAAGAACCATTGCTGACGTTCGTCAAGAGGAGCTACATAGGTGTCAGCGTGTTTCTGCACTGTGATGGCCTGACGAGCTGCTAAGGGTGTACTCTGCCCTCACAGAGTCAGCTGACATGGGCGCCAGCCTCCTGCGACCCTAATTCGGCTTAAGTGGTTCAGAAAATAAATTAATGAATAATTGAATATGGCTCACACAAGAAGCTTGAGCTCAACTCTATTGCACTTCTCAGTTACAATACTAGATGGAGCCAGTCACATAGATGGCCTTCTTACCTTAACATAATTACTGTACACAATTTAAGATGAAGAAAACCATTTATCAGAAGTGAGCAGAAAATAAGAGCACCAAAGAAACGCAAAATATAAAGTGAGTGTAGAAGATTTCAAACACTGTGGGGTAATGAATATTTCTTCAAAGACCTCAACAGAAAGTGTTTGGTTTGCACTGAAGCTGTTGCTGTGATTCAGTTAATTTTCTGTTACCGCTTAATCCTAATTAGGGTCTCGGGGAGGCTGGCGCTCATCCCAGCCAACTCCAGACGAGGGCAGAGTACACCCTGGACAGCTTGCCAGGCCATCGCAGGGTGGAAGCACGCCGACGGCTTTGCAGCCTACTCTTGTCGAAAGTCAGCAATGGTTCTTTTACAAGCCTCACACCATAGACAGTGAGAGACATGGCCGGCCTTTGATAACCTAGTTAGCTGCACTGGGGAGGACAGTGACAACCTTCTGGAGAGTGGGACTCGAACCCGTAACCTTTGGATCAGCGATTCAGCACCCTATACCACTCGACCACCACGGCCTGTTGCTGTGATAAAAGAGTATAAATGGCCGTTGGCACCATGTGACGTGGTTGGCTAAGCCATTGCTCTGTGCTGCAGGGGTTTTATTCACTGAGATCAGAAATTGACCAGTTTTTACATTTACAGGATTTGACAGACGCTCTTATCCAGAGCAACCTACAATCACTATTTTTTATACAACTGAGCAATTGAGGGTGAAGGGCCTTGTTCAAGGGCCTAACAGTGGTGACCATGGGGATTGAACCAACAACCCATTGCCTTAACCACGAAGACACCACTGCTGATTTTGAACGAGAAGTAATGACCTCTTCATGAACTGATTGACCCTCTCTGGCTGTCAGACCTGGCATTTTTAGTTGATCTGACTCATCACCCGAATACACTGAACCTGTGTGCGCTCATGAAAGCGTTCTGTGGTAAGCTCCGCCAGTTTGAGACACAACCACGAAGTTTCACTGCTGCGCACTTCCCCACGCTGTCTGAAATAAAGTCTGCTTTTCCAAAGGCCGACTTTCCCGCTTAAAAGGAGAAATACGCATCTGTGATTGTGTGTCACATGCCCAAATTCAACAAGCGTTTGCAACATTTTTCTGGCATTGATAAACAAATCAAGCTTTTCTCAACTCCCTTTTTAGATATTCGTCATTGCACTGTCAGTACAATTGATGACAGCGAGTTGTCGCTATTCAGCTGCACAGGCCGCCATTATATTTTTATCTAAAAATCGCTAATATGCAACACACGTTTTCTTTATTCACATCCTAGACTAATATTTTTTATCTAACATTTTGTGCTGCAAAACTAATGTTTGGAAATTTAAAGTGTTTTTGTACAAACTTACTAATATACAAATTATTGAACAGAACTCAATCGAAAAGTTTACACTGAAAAATAGGGTGCCTACAATTTATCACAATAAGATACACACACACACACACACACACACACACACACACACACACACACACACGCACACACATATGTATATTAGTAAGGGTGAAGTGAGGAGGGCATTGAAGAGGATGAAGAATGGATAGGCAGTTGGTCCTGATGACATACCAGTGGAGATATGGAAATGTCTAGGAGAGGTTGCAGTAGATTTCCTGACAAGAACATTTAACAAGGTCTTAGAGAGTGAGAGGATGCCAGAGGAATGGAGGAGAAGTGTGCTGGTGCCCATTTTTAAGAACAGAGGAGATGTACAGAGTTGTGGCAACTACAGAGGGATAAAGTTGATGAGCCATACAATTAAGTTATGGGAAAGAATAGTGGAAGCTAGACTAAGGGCCGAGGTCAGCATTTGTGAACAATAGTTTGGTTTCATGCCAAGAAAGAGCACCACAGATGCAGTGTTTGCCTTGAGGATGTTAATAGAGAAGTACAGAGAAGGTCAGAAGGAGCTGCATTGTGCCTTTGTGGATCTGTAGAAAGCATATGACAGGATGCTGAGAGAAGAACTTTGGTATTGTATGAGGAAGTCTGGAGTGGCAGAGAAGTATGTTAGAGTGGTGCAGGACATGTATGAGATGTAAAACAGTGGTGAGGTGTGCTGTCGGTGTGACAGAAGAGTTCAAGGTGGAGGTGGGACTGCATCAAGGGTCAGCTCTCTGCCCCTTCTTGTTTGCTATGGTGACAAGAATCTCCATGGACTATGATGTTTGCATATGACATCGTGATCTGGAGTGAGAGCAGAGAACAAGTGGAGGAAAATCTAGAGAGGTGGAGGTATGCCCTGGAAAGGAGGAGGATGAAGGTTAGCCTCAGTAAGACAGAATACATGTGTGTGAACGACAAGGACCCAAGAGGAACAGTGAGGTTACAAGGGGCAGAGATGAAGAAGATGGAGGATTTTAAGTACTTCGGCTCAACAATCCAGAGCAATGGTGAGTGTGGAAAAGAAGTGAAGAAGCGTGTGCAAGCAGGTTGGAATGGATGGAGAAAAGTGTCCGGTGTGATGTGTGATAAGAGAGTATCGGCAAGAATGAAGGGAAAAGTGTACAAGACGGTGTTGAGGCCAGCGATGTCATATGGTTTAGAAACAGTGGCCCTGGGGAAAAGACAGGAGACAGAGCTGGAGGTAGCAGAGATGAAAATGTTGAGGTTCTCTTTGGGTGTAACAAGGATGGATAGGATCAGGAATGAGTACATCACAGGGACATCACATGTAAGATGTTTTGGAGACAAAGTCAGAGAGGCTAGATTGAGATGGTTTGGACATGTACAGAGGAGGGATAGTGAGTATATTGGTAGTAGGATGCTGAGGTTGGAACTACCAGGCAGAAGGCCCAGAGGCAGACCAAAGAGAAGATTTATGCATGTGGTGAAGTAGAGTATGAGCATGAGTAGAAGATGCAGAGGATAGGGTGAGATGGAGGCCGATCATTTGCTGTGCCGACCCCTGAAGGGAACAGGCGAGAGGAAAAAAAAAAAAAAAAATATATATATATATATATATATATATATATATATATATATATATATATATATATATATATATATATATATATATATATATATATATAATATTGCCCTAGCTTGATGGCAATCGGGTCTCATTTCTGCTTTTTGTGGATGATGTTGCCCATTTGGCTTCATCAAGCCAGGACCTCCAGCTCTCATTTCAGTGTTTCGCAGTCGAGTGCGAAGCAGCCGGGATGAGAACCAGCACCTCCAAGCCCGAGGTCATGTTTCTTCGTCGGACAAGGATGGAATGCAGCCTCCAGGTTGGGCATAACGTCTTGCCACAAGTGGATGAATTCAAGTATCTCAGTGTCTTGTTCACAAGTGAGAGAAGGATGGAGCGGGAGATCGACAAGCTGATCGCTGCAGTCTCTACTTTAAAGTGGCGCCTGTACTAGTCCGTTGTGCTAAAGAGGGAGCCGAGTTGCAAAGCTCTCAATTTACCAGTTGATCTATGTTACAACCCTCACCTTTGGTTACGAGCTTTGGGTAATGACTGAAACAACAAGATCATGGATGCAAGCGGCTGAAATGAGCTTCCTTCGTCAGGTGGTGGAGCTCTCCCTTAGAGGTAGGATAAAAAATTCAGCCATCTGGTAAGAGCTCAGACTAGAAATGCTCCTTTGCATTGAGAGGAGAAAATTGAGGTGCCTCGAGCATCTGGTTAGAATGAATCCCTGGTGTGTTGTTTCAGGCATATCAAACCAGGAAGTGACTGGAGAGAGGGCATCTGGATCTCATTGCTTAGCTTAGGCTGCTGCCACCACAACCCAAACCTGGATTAAGCGGAAGAAGAAGAAGATTCAAGTTTTTATTTTTTGTGCAAAGAGTCAAGCTAAGAAAGAGGAAGGAAGGCTCAAATCAACAAAAACACATACTTCTTCAAAATCAATACATAAAATCCTATATTTAAAAAGTCCATGATGATGATGATGATGATGATGATGATGATGATGATATTTTGTTTCGTCCTTTCTTCCTTTCGGCTATTTCCCTTTTACTCGGGAGTCACCACAGCGAATCATCTGATTCGCACATTTGTTTTGGCAGAGGGTTTTACGTCGGGTGCCCTTCCTGTCACAACCCTTTTAGCAAGAGACAGAAACACGCTGACGGCTTTGCAGCTACTTTTTACGAAAGTCAGCAATGGCTCTTTTACATGCCTCTCACCGTAGACAGTGAGAGACATGGTCCGAATTTGATAACCCAGTTAACTGCACGGGGGGCATTGGGCATTGACAGCCTTGTGGAGACTGGGACTTGAATCCCCAACATTTGGATCAGCAATCCAGTGCCCTATATCACTAGACCACCAATGGCCCCTAAAATAATTTAAATGTAAAAATAATTTAATCATGGTAAATTAGGAAATCAAAAAAAAAAAAAAAAAAAATATATATATATATATATATATATATATATATATATATATATATATATATAATTTTTTTTTTTTTTCTCCAAATTGTGCTTTTGATTAGTACACTGTAAGTGTGGAGCAATGGAAGAAAAAAAAATCCCTCACATATGAAAGTATGCTGTGATTGACACTCACATAATGAGCTTCTCTGTCTACGACATTCAACACACACACACACACACACACACACACACACACACACACACGCACACACACAAACACACACGCGTGCACACACGCACAGTTTAATTAGTAGTGGCCTGCGGTGTTATAATAATGATCCACTTTATTCACCTTTCAGACATCGTTTAACATGGTGACGGCTATAATAATTGATATTTGTTTTCATAAGTTAAATGTTGAAAGCAGGTTGAGGTCAGAAGCAAATGGAACACAGGGTTGGGTTTCAGAAACCGCTGAAGGTAAAAGGTAAAGCAGATGCACAGCAGTGTAGTGAGTTTCAGGTCTGTGGTTGGAAAACCTTCGTGCTATGAAATGGACAGTTGCTGCGTGTGTTTGAGCAGTTGTGGTTGTAGAGAGTGCAGCTTTTGTTCACTCTGGCTGTGACATTAAAATATATAAATTCTGTCTCTAAAATCATTTTATTAGGATTTTCTAAAGTTTATACATGAATTGATTCTCATCATATTGATAGAATAGCGCAAAGATTCAGAAATGATCTGTACTCTCCTACCACTTATCACACCCCATACTGCACCCCACTCTCTGATTCTCTACCACTACTAGTCTGCTCTGTCCTTC